>CAUYLG010012317.1:0-36029 GCA_963573385.1 Cacajao melanocephalus | reverse complement strand
ACACCTATCAAACGTAGATTAGGTCTTTTCACATAGTCCCATATTTCTTGGAGACTTTGTTCATTCCTTTTTACCCTTTTTTCTCTAATCTTGCCTTCTCATTTTATTTCATTGACTTGATCTTTGACCTCTGATATCCTTTCTTCTGCTTGGTCAATTTGGCTGTTGAAACTTGTGCATGCTTTGCGAAGTTCTTGTGTTGTGTTTTTCAGCTCCATCAATTCATTTATATTCCTCTCTAAGTTGTCCATTCTCATTAGCATTTCGTTAAATCTTCTTTAAAGGTTCTTAGTTTCTTTGCATTGGGTTAGTACATATTCTTTTAGCTCACAGAAGTTTCTTATTATCCACCTTCTGAAGCCCGATTCTGTCAGTTCATCACACTCATTCTCCGTCATGCCTTGTTCTCTTGCTGATGAGGAGCTGCGATCCCCTGTAGGGGGAGAGGCATTCTGATTTCGGGTGTTCTCAGCTTTTTTGCACTGGTTTCTTCCCATTTTTGTGGATTTATCCACCTGTTGTCTTTGTAATTGCCGACTTTCAGGTTGGGTCTGATTGGACGTCTGGCTTGTTGGTGATGAAGTTTTTTCTGTTTCTTAGTTTTCTTTCGGCAGACACCCTTTCCCTGCAGAGCTAGGCTTTCCCGGGTTCAACTGTGCTTACTGTGAAACTCTCAGTCCTCAGCACTTCCAATTGCTGTTCTTGTGGGGATGGGACCAGCCTAGCCCGACTCAAAGGGCACCCAGGCACGTATACTCTGCACTGAGAAGTGCCGCGCCGTGCTGGGGTGCTGGCAAAACAGCTGTGCCGGCTAAAAGAGTCGTGCTGGTGACCTGAATGGCTCTTCTGTTGGGTAGCTCCCAGTTTGTGGGCAACAGAAATTCGTCTGAAATTGCAGTGTCCACACGCTCTCTGCACTTTCATTGGGAGCTACAATCCTAAGCTGTTGTTAATCGCCATCTTGGATCTCTCTCCGCCCGGTGATGAAATTTTTTCTGTTTCTTAGTTTTCCTTTGGCGGATGCCCCTTCCCCACAGAGCTGGACCTTCCCGGTTCGGCTGTGATTGCTGTGAAACTCTCAGTCCTCAGCGTTTCCAATTGCTGTTCTTGTGGGGATGGGACCAGCCGAGCCTGACTCAAAGGGCACCCCGTTCCGTATACTCTGCACCAAGAAGCGCTGTGCTGGGGCGCCAGCAAAACAGCCGCGCCGGCCAAAAAAGTCGCACTGGTGACCCGTGTGGCTCCTCCGCTGGGAATCTCTCGGTCTGTGGGCGACAAAAATTTGTCTGAAAGTGCGGCGTCCACTCGCTCTCTGCACTTTCACTGGGAGCTACAATCCTGAGCTGTTGTTAATCGGCCATCTTGGATCTCTCTCCCAGAATGCCAATTTCTATGAAAAATGTCTGCTGAGATTTTGATTGAGATTGTGTTGATTTATATGCTAATTTAGGTAGAATTGACAACAGTTCTGAGGCTTCTGATCCATAAGTATGGTATATCTTTTCGGTTATTTTCAGGTCATCTTTAATTTCTCCCAGTAATGTTTTATAGTTTTCAGAATACAAATCTTATACATCTTCGGTCAGATTTATTCACTGTATTTCATATTTTTTGATGTTATTTTAAATGGTACTTTTCTCTTAGTTTCAATACCCTATTGCTTGTTGTTAGCATATAGTAGTATAATTGATTAAATATATATTTATCTTATATCCCGGAGTCTTGCTAAACTCACTTATTATTTCTAGTAGTTTTTTGTCAGAATTTTCTATGTAGATGATTATGTTATCTACAAATAAACACAATTTTACTTCTTCCTTTCCAACATTTATGGCGTTTATTTTTTTCCTTGCTTTTTTGCATCAGATAGAAATTCCAATGTAATTATCCATAGAACTGGTGAGAGCAGACATCCTTGCCTCGTTTCTGATTTGATAGAGAAAGCATTCATTCTTTGATTATTAAGTATTATCTTAGCTAGAATTTTTTTTCACAGATTTCTTTTATTAATCTGGGGGATTTACCATCTGTTTCTGATTGCCAAGTTTTAGCATGATGAGAGGTGGAATTTGTTGAATGCTTTTCTCCATTTATTGAGATGATCATATATTTTTCTTATCTGTTAACATGATACATTACATTGATGATTTTTGCATGTTATACCAACCTTTTATTCCTAGGGTAAACCTCACTTAGTCATGGTATATTATAATCTTTTTTATATGTTGTTGAATTTGATTTGATAAAATTGTTTGAAATTTTTGCACCTATGTTTATGAGGTATATTGGTCTGTAGTTTTCTTCCCTTGTAATATATTTTCTGGGTTTGTTGTGCTACCTTCATAGAACGATTTGGAAAATATTCCCTCTCTTCAGTCATCAGGACAGTTTGTGTTCAATGCTATTATTTCTTCCTCATATGTTTGATAAAATTCACTAGTGAAACAGCTGTGTTGAATTTTTTAAGGAAATTTCTAACTACAGATTTAATTTCTTTAATATATAAGAGTTATTTCAGGATGTCGTTCTTAAGTGAGCTTTGGTAGTTTGTATCTTTCAGGGAAGTTATCAAATTTATTGGCATACCATTATTAATAGTATTCTCTTATTCTTCTTTCATCTCTGCAGTATCTATAGTGATGGGCTCTCTCACATTCTTGATATTTTTGTCTTCTCTCTTTTTTTCCTGATAAGTCTGGCAAAAGGTTTATTGGTATTATTGAGTTTTCCAAAGAGCTAGCTTTTGGTTTCATTGAGTTTTTCTGATTGTTGTCTGTTTTTTAATTTCATTGCTTTCTACTTTAATTATTTCTTTCTGCTTACTTTGGGTATGTTTTGTTCTTCCTTTTCTGGTTTCTTAAAATAAAATCATTCACTTGAGACCTTTCTTCTTTTAATGTGTTTAGTATTACGAATTTTCTTCTAAGCACTGTATCTCACAAATTTTGATATATTGTTTTCATTCATTTCAAAATACTTTTTTGTTTTCGTTTTGATTTATTTGGTCCGTTGGTTATTTGTGTCACTTAAGTTCCAAAATTTGGAGATTTTCTAGATTTTTTTTTTTTGTTATTGATACCTTATTTAATTCACTTGTCAGAGAGGATACTTTGTACAGTATAAATTTATAGTTTAGAATTTAGACTTGTTTCACGGTTCGGAATATGGGCTATACTGGCAAATATTTCATGGACACTTGAAAAGAACGTGTATTCTGTGCTTACTGGGTGTGGAGTGTTCTATACATGTCAGTTAACTCAACATGGTTGATAGTGTTCATGTTTCTATATCCTTACTGATTTTGTCAACATATTCTATCAGTTACTGAGGAGAGGGACGGGACATAATGGGAGTTCTAGCCATAAGCTAAGGGTAAGAGCAAGTAGGCATGATGCTATGGACATTTTCAGACTGTTTTTATTTTTGTTTTTGTTATAAACTGGGAGATACTGTGTTCAGTTAAAGCTGCGAAGCAAAATATATTTCAGTGTTTTACAATAAAATACAGTGATGATGTGAAAAAGAAGAGTTGTTGACATTTTTAATCATAATTTTGGGTTTTTCTACTTTTTGTTTCTGTGAATTTTGCTTCGTATATTTTCAAGCTTTGTTATTTGGTACACAAACATTTAAGATTGTTGCATCCTCTTGATTAATTGGCCTATTTATCATTACAAAATGGTTATCTTTTTCCCTGGTAATATCCTGTGCTCTGGATTTTTTTGATATTGAAGTAGCCACCAGCTTTTAAAAATTAATATTAGCATATCTGTCTATATATGTGTATATGTTTAATAAAATGTATTTTAAGTTGCCAAGTGTGTTTATATTTTCTATTATCTTGGAAAATCCTTTTCTGATATCTGCAGTATTACTACTGGCTACTCCATCAATAATGTGTGACTTTAAAGTAATGTAGTTTTAAAAGTGTTTTTATATCTGTTATTTGTGGTTTCCATAATAGTTTTTTGAGGGAAGAGACTTCTATTAATCTTTCATTAATTATATGTCTAGGGCTTTGTAATTCACAGGTATTTTCCAGGTTTAATTTAACAAGAAGGGATGTGTCTTAAAAACTCCATTTTTTGTACTTCAGCTCCAGAATTTGAAAAATATTAACTCCTCTACTCAAGTTATTTTAGTTAAAAAAGTTTTAATTGACATGTAATAATTATACATATTTATGAGGTACAGATTGATAGTCCAATGCATGTATATAACCTGTAATAGTCAAATGAAGGTAATTGGCATATTAACCACCTCAAATATTCATCATATTCTTGTGTTGAGAGCACCTAAAGTCCTCTCTTCTAATGTTCGAAATGATACAGTAAATTTTTGTTAACTTAGTCACCCTACAGTACTATAGAACATGAAAACTTAATTCTTCTATCTAGCTGTAATTTTGCATCCCTTAACCAACCTCTCCCTATCATGCCCTTCTCTCTTCTCTTCCCAGACTCTAATAACTATGATTGTACCTTCAACGTCTATGAACTCAACATTTTTAGCTCCTGTATATGAGAAAGAACATGCAGTATTTGTCTTTATGTTCCTGACTTGTTTCACTTAATATAATGTCCTCCAGGTTGCTGCAAATGACCAACTTTCCTTTTTTCTTATGGCTGAATAGTATTATGTTGTGTATATGTACCACATTTTCTTTATCCATTCATCTGTTGATGGACACTTAGTCCATATCTTGGCTACTGTAAATAGTGCTGCAGTAAACATCAGGATGCAGATATCTCTTCAAGAATGGATTTCCTTTTCATTTTTGTTTTTGTTGTTTGTTTGTTGAGATAGTCTCGCCCTGTCGCTCAGGCTGGAGTGCAGTGGCATGATCTCAGCTTACTGCAACCTCTGCCTCCTGGGTTGAAGCCATTCTCATGTCTCAGCCTCCCGAATCTCTAGGATTATGGATGTACACCACTATACCCAGCTGTTTTTGTATTTTTTTAGTAGAGACAGTTGGCCAGGCTGGTCTCGAATTCCTGACCTCCAGTGATCCACTTACCTTGGCCTCCCAAAGTGCTGGCATTACAGGTGTGAGCCACTGCACCCAGCTGGGATTTCCTTTTCTTTGGGTAAATATTCATTAGTGGATTGCTAGATCTATATAGTAGTTCTGTATTTGTTTTTTTTGAGAAACCATCATACTGTTTTCCATAATGGCCATACTAATTTGCATTCCCTCCAGCAGTGTGAGGGTATTCCCTTTTTTCCATATCCTCACCAGTATGTATTATTTGTTTATATTTTTGATAATTAGAATTAGCCATTCTAATTGGGGTGAGATGATATCTTATTATGGTTACACATTTCCCTGATGATTACTGATGATGAACATTTTTTTATATACTTCTTAGTCATTTATATGCCTTCTGAGAAATACCTGTTCAGATCCTTTGCCTATTTTTAAACTGGACTATGAATTGCTAGAGTTCTGTGTATATTCTAGATAGTAATCCTGTGTCACATGAATAATTTCAAATATTTTCTCCCATTCCACAAGTTGTACTTGTTCACTCTATTGATTGTTCATTGTGCAGAAGCTGTTTAGTTTGGTAAAATCTCATTTGTCTGTTTTTTATTTTGTTGCATAACATCTTTGCCCAGATTAATGTCCTGAAGTGTTTCCCCCATGTTTTCTTCTAGTAGTTATACAATTTTTGGTCACACATTTAATTTTTTGATAGATTTTGAGTTGATTTTTATATATGGTGAGAGATAAGGGTCTAGTTTCATTATTTTACATATGAATATTCCATTTTCCCAGCATAATTTATTGAAGAGGCTGTACTGAAATTATTTGTCTAAGTAATATTTTCTCTAATTTTCTATACTTAATTCCCTATTGCTTGCAGAAGAGTTCTTTCCATCTACCAGTTTTCCACTCAGAAATTATTTTCCTCATTGAAGTAGATAATAGAATTCTAAATGAGTCCTCTTCCATATATCCTCACATTATTGTAACTCTCCTAAAATTATGCTAGAATTAAACATTCCCTTCAATCCCGCATACTCTGGGAACTTCCTCCTTTGCTAGAGAGAATATTGAAAACTGTTCAATTGAATAGTTTCCTATGGTTGTCTCACTGATATAATTCTACTCCTGAAACCAAGAAGCTGTACCATTCTTGTCTTCTGAGGTGGTCCCAGTGTAGACTTAGATAGATACTAAATAATTTCATTATAATGGGATTTGTTTCATTTGTTTATTTGTTTATTTAATCTTTCATATTATAGTGTTTTTTATTTTGCTACGTATATATTACAAGTTGATGTTAATAGGACCTTTTTGGGCACTGTGTGTGTGTGTGTGTGTGTGTGTGTGTGTGTGTAATATTGTATATTATTATTATTATTTTGAGACAGGAGTCTCGCTCCGTCAGCCAGGCTGGAGTGCAGTGGCGCAATCTCAACTCACTGCAACCTCTGCCTCGCAGCTTCAAGCAGTTCTCCTGCCGCTGCCTCCCAAGTAGCTGGGATTACAGGCATGCACTACCATGGCTGGCTAATTTTTGTATGTTTGAAAGAGGCTGGGTTTCAACATGTTGACCAGGCTGGTCTCTAACTCCTGACTTCAAGCAATCTGCCCACCTCGGCCTTCCAGAGTGCTGGGATTACAGGTTTAAGCCGCCACGCCTGGCCTAATTTTGTATATTATGATTATTCCAGTTATTTTACAATAATTAGATGAAGTTTCTTCTTATATTTTCTATCTCATAGTCCTTTTTGTGTCTCTCTTATCTATTCTAAAAACATTTTCCCTTTTTTTTTGTTTTTTTAAAGTGAGAGCAAGTTTATTAAGAAAGAAAAGGAATAAAGAATGGCTGCTCCATAGGCAGAGCAGTGGCATGGGCCGCTGGTTGCCCATTTTTATGGTTGTTTTTAGATTATCTTGATTATATGCTAAACAAGGGGTGGATTATTCTTGAATTTTCCAAAAAGGGTGGGCAATTTCCAGAACTGAGGGTTCCTCCCCTTTTTAGACCATATAGGGTAACTTTCGCATGTTGCCATGGCATTTGTAAACTGTATGGTGCTGGTGGGAGTGTAGCAGTGAGGACGGCCAGAGGTCACTCTCGTTGCCATCTTATTTTTGGTAGGTTTTAGCTGGTTCTTTATTGCAACCTGTTTTGTTAGGAAGGCCTTTATGACCTGTATCTTGCACTAACCTCCTGTCTCATCCTGTGACTTAGAATGCCTAACTTACTGGGAATGCTCAGCAGGTCTCAGCCTTATTTTACCTAGCTTCTATTCAAGATGGAGGCACTCTGGTTCACACATCTCTGACACATCCCCCCTCCCTTTTGTGAGAGAACTCTTAATCATAAGGATTGTAAAGGGATGAAGATCCATTTTCTGTAACTTCTTGAGAGCTGAATAGGGGCTATGATATTCTGCCTATTAGGGTCTCTTGTATTCAGGGTAGAGAGGAGCTCAGTTAGAAAGCGTCAGTATGTTGAGGGCCATTTGTAACTCTTGAGTTCCAACAAAAGGTGATATCTGGAAGATTAATAAATCTTTGATTTAAGAAAACATTCAGGGCCGGGTGCAGTGGCTCACACCTGTAATCCCAGCACTTTGGGAGGCTGAGGCAGGCGGATCTTGAGGTCAGGAGTTCGATATCAGCCTGGCCAATATGGTGAAACCCTGTTTCTATAAAAATACAAAAATTAGCTGGGTGTGGTAGTGTGCACCTACCCAGCTACTTGGGAGGCTGAGGCAGAATAATCACTTGAACCCTGGAGGTGGAGGTTGCAGTGAGCTGAGATCACACCACTCTACTCCAGCCTGGGTGACAGAGCGATACTCCGTCTTAAATTTAAAAAAGAAAGAAAACATTCAGTAAGCTTATCCTACATTTCTACACAAAGAGTATAACAGCAATATATTCCACAACAGTAGAGCAAAATAAGCAATATTATCCCAAGTAAACTAAATAAAAAGGCTTTCCATGAACTGGGCACCTGTTGGAAACCAAGCTGATATGGGGTTGCTAGCTGATTCCACTACATGTCCAGAATTAGAATACTGATCCAGACTTTTACATTGCCTATCCCTCTTGTTTCTTCTCAGCAACAGTCAGATTACTGGTTGGTTCACAGGAATAAGCAGAGTTAGTCTAAATTGCAGGAAAAAAAAATAAAAACAACTGGTGAGACTAGAATTATATAACAGGTGTACTACCATAGTTCTTGAAACATAATTTTTTTTTCTCTCCAGTTTTCCATTCTAAAAGCATCCCTTGTGAAATGTACTCTGGCATTTAGACTCTTAGACTTGATTATGAGTATTGTTACCATTTATTCGTTTTATCTCTGTGTACAGTTTTGCAGTTTCTTTTGATTTTATTATGTAAATATTTTTGTGTACATATATTGTCTTCTCAATTGGATTTTATGTAAGCTTTTCAAGAACAAGGATTGTATCTTGTCCCCTACTCCTACCCTCTGCCAAAATCCCTGAAATAACTAAAAAAAAAGCTGAGTAAATAACATGAGTTCAGTGAGTATTGTGCATATTAAAAGGTGGACATGTTTTGTTGCACTAAATTCTAGATAAGATTAAGCCTAGGTGTGGAGTTTTACAATTATGGCAGAAGGCTTTTGAATTTTAAAACAAATTCCAGGGTTGAATCTCAGGGAAAGATACCTATCACTTTTGACCAATGACAAGATCACTATATCATTAAACTTTCAGTGGATTTGTTAATAGTTTAAAGAAATATTCATTTACCCTTTTTGAAGCTTGTTTTTTTAAATTTTTAATTCCATATATAAAAGTTTTTACTTTTATTTTCTCAAAGCAGTTCTTGGAACACCTCACAGCTTGCCACATCTGATGAATCCATCTATCTCTCCTGCATTTTTACATTTGAATAAAGCACATCAGGTAGGTAAATAACATTGAGTACTGAAGCATTAAATATTTGGGCTGGGCCTGGTGGCACACACCTGTAATCTCAGCACTTTGGGAGGCCAAGGTGGGCAGATCACAGGGTCAAGAGATTGAGACCATCTTGGCCAACATGGTGCAACCTCATCTCTACTAAAAATACAAAAATTAGCTGGGTGTGGTCTCAGCTACTCAGGAGGCTGAGGCAGGAGAATTGCTTGAACCCACGGCGGGGTGGGCAGCATGGCAGAGGTTGCAGTGAGCTGATTGTGCCACTGCACTTCAGCCTGGGCAAGAGAGTGAGACTCCGCCATCTCAAAAAAAAAAAAAAAATTGGAGTGAATATTTTGTTCTTAACACTTGAAGTTCTCAAGAAATTAAATGAGTATTTTGCTTTTAAAGAAAATTTAATAAATATAGCTATGTAAAATCATAATGAGTACATCAGATTCAATTAAACTAATCAAAGCAGTACAGTTATGTACCACAATAAGTATTATTGATTCCAATTTGTATGGCATTAAGAAGGAAAGTGGTATATTTTTTCTAGATAATAAATCAGTTGTTCAAAACAGGGCTTCTTATGTGGTCTTAACTAAAAAAATCTTTCTAGAAAGAAAATATAAATAACCAGTAATGCTTAATTCTTAAAATTTAATGAATATTATAAAAAAAAGTCAATGTATATATGAGAATAGAGTATATGATTCCTACCTTTTTAGATAAGTATTTTAAATGTGTGTTTATAGATTTAAATGTCCATAATATTAGAGATAAACATTACTCATTACTTTCAGGTGCTGTTTAAGAATATAGAATCATAATTACAAATCAAACAATATATAATAGATGTTTAATATAAGTTGAATGAATGAATGTCTGGTCCTAAATCCAGCTTTTATTTTTCATCTTTAGAATTTAACACAGGACTTGGTGATACATTATAGAGTTTTTATTCATTCATTCACTCAATGTATTTTGAGTATCTGACATATATGTATTAGATGTTGTGGTCATCATTGAGGCTATGGTGTGGAATGTAACATTTAAAGTCTATGTTATTATATAATTTCAACCAGTACAGAAAACACATTAAACAGGTAATTACAGTAAGGAGTGAAGAGTGATATGAGAGGGGAAGTTCAGAGTATTGATAATATTCCCTGTGTTTTAAGAGAAAGACAAAAATGCTGATTCTGCCTTTAAGGCTCATACATTTGAGCTGGCCCCTCCTGCCTCTCAACTCACTGTACATCACTGTCTCACTACAACAGCCTGGTTTTGGTCCTCAAAGGACCTTGTTTTCTCTCCCTTCTGTCTTTGCTTCTGCTGCTCCTTCTTCCTGAAATACTTCCACCCCATCATCACCTAATTCACCCAAGATTTCAACTACAGCCTTCAGAGCACAGTACAGGAATTAGTTCCTCCAAAAAAAACCTTCCTTGAATCTTCCAGGCTAAATAAAATTCCTCCACTATTCTCATAGTCCCCTGTATTTTTCCTTCATGTGATTACCATGTGTAATCATATGTTTTTTGATTAATTAATGGTTCCCTTCCTTAGGGGATTGTAAGAGCTATGAGGGCAGATCTTATTGTATTTCTCACTAAGTAGCACAGTGCCTGGCACATAGAAAGTGCTCAATAAATCTTTGTTGAATGATTAAGTGAATAAATAAATAAATGAATGAATAGAATGTCACTGTCATTGAAACCAAAAAGGGGTGAGAGGAGGGGAAGAAGGGTGAAAGAATATAGAATTCATTTCATGACTGCATGGCCCCCTTCTGTGTATTATTAACAGAAATAAGTAGCTTTGCCTGATAAGTTGGAAAGTGAAATATTACGTTTAGAAGCAATTACTTTTACTCATCTAGATCGACTGGAGAATTGAACTTTAAAATGAATTGGGTTATACAACAAGTAGCTTTTCAAGACTAAACTAACAATGTTTTGTCGTTTTCACAGAGCTCAGTTATGGGTAATACTTCTAATTTATTCCTTCAGAATCTTTCTCATATACCACTGGCACAACAGCAATTAATGAAGTTTGAGAATATTCATACTAATAATGTAAGTATGGTATCATTTTTTTCTCTTAAAATCAGTTCATTTCTTTTCTAGAATCAGGCTGTGGATCAGGTTGTTTATAAGTTTTCACATGTGTAGCTTTTTTAAGGTTATATCTTATGGCCATGGCCAAAAATCTTACTTTTTTTTCTTCTTTTGTAGAAACCAGGCTTACTTGGAGAGCCCCCAGCTGTGGTACTTCAGACTGCACTAGGGATAGGGTCAGTGCTTCCATTGAAAAAGGAGTTGGGACATCATCATGGAGAAGCACATAAAAGTAAATGATGTGTATTTACTGAGAAGTCAGTAAACAGTCAGGTTTGAGATTTACAGATAGTTTACCTATGTTCTACTTTTGTTTACAGGGAGGTCAAATTTGAGTTTTATTTAGTTGTTTAAAATTTTGAGAACCCTCTTGGCTTTTCTGTTTTTAATATGGGTAAGTTATTGATGGACTTGCTTCCATGCCAAGATAAGACTTTCCCTGTTGAATATGCTTTAATATTTTGTGCAGGTTCACAGCAGTTCAAGGTAAAGACACAGATCCATATGAGACTGACATGCCGCTCACTGGGCTGACAGCACATATGGATCCATTTAATTGTTGCCTGGATAAGAAACCCTTCACTTTTGTTTTTAAAAATCTAGTATTTATTAATTTAAAGTTTGATTATTTGTATTATTTTAAAAATGTAACCTCTAAATCAGTAGTCAGAGAAAACTAATGTGTATACTACGTGCTTCTAAAAACATGGCAAACAGAAAGTTTTTTTGATAGGAAGACAGGAGGAAGGTGTTATACTAAGACCTCTTATTTAAATGTCATTTTGAAAGGCATTTTAAGTTTGAAGCTTAACTGAAATTTGCTTAGAAGTGAGCATGCTGAGTAAAAACAGAAGGGCCACCAGTAATTTTAAAAAAAAAGTCAATTAAATATGGGTAGCTTACTGAACCTTTTGTTGAGTGGTCAGATAACTTAGTTCTGACTGTTGAAATTGACTGGACAAAAGTTAAGCCAGTAAAGAAATTTTGTGATATGTTGGGGTATGTCTTTCCAAAAAATTAAATTTTCTGTGTCTAAAAGGTTATTTGTGTATTATTTATGTTAGATTAAATAATAAACTGTTTGCTTTAGTATATGCTGCTTTAAGAACACTGAAAAGTCAGTGTCCAAATAACTATATTGCTAAAACTTAGGGGAACCAAAGTATCCATCTCTAAATGATTATTACTAAAAATAATTGAATAAATTTGTTTAGTAAATTTGTAAAATGGTAAATCTGACTTAGTTGTCAATTAGCTTTTTCCATTTAATTTTGACCTATAAAATTTTTTAAAAGTGGAATAGTTCAGAATTTCCCTATTAAAACTTTTATTTGCCAGCCTGGGCAACATGACAAAACCCTGCCTCTACTGAAATACGAAAACGTTAGCCAGGCATGGTGGCACATGCCTGTGGTCCCAGCTACTCAGGAGGCTGAGGTGGGAAAATCACCTAAGCCCAGGAAGTCGAGGCTGCAGTGAGCCATGATTGTGCCACTGCATGCCAGCCTTGGCGATGGGAGTGAGACCCTGACTCAAAAATAAACGAAAAAAACCTTTTTATTTATTACAGAATTTCTTGTTATTTTCTATAAATAAAAACGTAAAACTTTCATGTATTAAATTTAGTATTTATCTATTAAAAAATCCGGATTTAAAAAAAGAAACCAGTGATATGCTGATAAGTGTTTAACAGTCATCTCTCTAGGTTGAAAAAAGGTCTTGATTTGTAGCGTTTGTGCATTTCTGTGTATGAATACTCTGCGACTGATTTCAAGTTATCAATATGACAACACTGAACTTGATAGCTGGGATATAATATGTATTACTAGCTCTCATGAGCTGATGGAAGTCAGCTAACCAAATTTATTATTGGATTCAGTCAAACTTTATTGAATTTTAATTTCAGATAACTTTTTAAAGTTAAAACTTAATTATTTCCTTCAGTTATGGAAGCAGTCAAGTCGCAATGACTGGGCATAAAAAAAAGCACTAATATAGCTTAAATGCCAAAAATTACACAAACTTTACTCTCAACTTTAACAATATGTAATTAAAAATTATATACAGAATTTTAAAACTTAAAAATTTTATATAATTGAGGTTACCCTGAAAGTTGCTGAAAATAAGAGCATCATTACCGTTGTAGGTAGGTTTTTGTTTTTTTCATAAAGGAACCTCCTAATTAACAACCTCTAACCTTACCTTTTGCTGTTATCTAACAGGTACAAAATTGGTTTCTCTGCATTTTGTTTATAACTTAACAAAATGAAAAGGACTATTGTGAATAAATATTTTCTAACTAAAAGCTTTTTGCATTTGTGGTTTGCTACAGCAACTAGCCTGATTCCAACTCAAACAATGATAACAGCTGGAATGGGCATGTTACCATTCTTTCCAAATCAGCACATTGCTGGACAGGCTGGGCCAGGGCACAGTAATACTCAGGAGAAACAGCCAGCCATGGTGGGAATGGCAGAAGGAAATTTCTCAGGGTCGCAGCCTTATCTTCAGAACTTTCCAAACCTTGCTGCTGGAAGCTTGCGTGCGGGACACCATAAACAGCAGCAAAGCCAGCCAAAAAGCACAGAGACAAGTTCAGGGGTAAGAAAACAGTGTGTGCACACAGATGTGTAAATATATTTGTAAAATGAGTTATGTCTCTTATAAATAATTTAAATGTGGATTCTTTATTCTTTGTAAGAACAAAATAATGTTATTTATAAGGCTTTCTAAGTACATAGTAATGCTGTTCTTTAAAATATACTTTTTTCTAAAATATGTATTCTGTAGCTAATCAAAGTATTTTAATATTTAAAGGCAGAACCAATTTTATCTGAAAAATATTAAAACCAGCTGTTAAGCTCTGGTTTGTTCAAATGAATCTGGTCTCTCTTTTAATTCTGGAAGTTTTTACCCAATCATTTTATTGATTTATATACCACTGATATTTGTAAATATTATAATAAGTAGGTTAACTAAAGTACATCTAATTTTTATTATATTTTTACCCTAAAATACTTTGGTTTGTAAGTGGTATAAAACTTAGGCTTACGTAGTTTGTAAGGAAAAAAATCCATGTAGTTTCCTGTATTCAGATGTCAAAATAATACTGAATTTGTAAGACGTTTTAGTGTTACCTAGTCATAGCAAGAGGTATGACTAGAATGCATGCACCACAGTTGTACTTTGAGAAAGCTAAGGCAATTCTTTTTGTTTTTTTTGAGACCGAGTTTCACTCTGTCACCCAGGCTGGAGTGCAGCAGCACGACCTTGGCTCACTGCTGCCTCTGCCTCCTGGGTTTAAGCGGTTCCCCTGCCAGCCTCCTAAGTAGCTGGAATTACATGTGCATGCCACCACCATGCCTGGCTAATTTTTGTATTTTTAGTAGGGATGAGGTTTCACCATGTTGGCCAGGTTGGTCTCGAACTCCTGAGCTCAGGTGATCTTCCCGCCTCGGCCTCCCAAAGTGCTGGTATTACCAGTGTGAGCCACTGCACCCAACTGGCAATTCTTTATAAAATAAACTTTAAAAATTTATCTGCAGTATTCAATTCTTGGGTTATTGAGGGAAATTACACGAATAAAATTCATATATGAATACTTTGTATCTCTTTGCAATCTTTAATTCATTGAAAGCATCATGAGTCTTCAGAAGAACTGTGATTCACATAATGGGCAAATGAGCCTGTCTACAAGAGGACAGCCAACATGGGGGCAGGTTTGGAAAATGAGTCCTGTGAAGAATAATTCAGGGGAAATGGATATATGGAACCTGGAAAGGGACAACCAAACATAGACATTGTTAAACCTATTCAAAGAGTAGTCATATGGTATTGTGTGTACCTCCAGTGGGCAGAACTAGCTATTAAGTATAACATACAATAAAGCAGATTTAGTCTTAATATAAGAACAATTGAAGCTTTTAAGCAAAGAGAAAGTTTAACTGTTTCACAGAGATGTGAATGTCATATCACCAAAAGCAATTAAGCAGACCCCAGGTGAGCATCTGTAAAGGATGTTGTGTTAATAAAAGTGATTCCTCTTTCTGTCAGTAGGGGTTGCACCAGGTAACCTCAGTGTTTTCTAATTGTGAGATTTTAGACTTGGCTGAAATAATTAACTTTGCTTTAGATGGTTAGACTTGCATCTTTAATATTGTATTGACCAGTAAGTCTTGAGTCTACCTTTTTGTTTCCAGAATCACCTCTAGTGCAAAAAAAAAAAAAAAAAAAAAAAAGGAGCGATATTAACACCAACACCACAACCTTTGAGAATTTTATTCAGGGAGACAGGGATGACATCCACAGTTTCTGTTTATTGTGGTAAAATATACATAACATAAAATTTGCCGTTTTAAGCATGTTTAAGTGTACAGTGCTGGTGGTGTTAAGTACATTCACATTGTTGTGCAACATCATCGCTCTTCATCTCCAAAACCTTTTCATCATCTCATACTGAAACCTGTACCCATTAAATATTAACTCTTCATTTCTCCCTTCCACTAGCCCAGGTAACCACTGTTTCTACTTTTTGTCTTTATGAATTTGGCTATTCTAGGTACCTAGGTGACAAAATATTTGTCCTTCTCTGTGTGGCTTACTTCACTTGGCATAATGTTTTCAAGGATCATCCATGTTGTAGCACATATCTGCATTTCTTTCTTTTCTAAGGCCTAATAATATTCCATTGTGCGTATATGCCATATTTTAATTCAGCCATCCATGGATATGTGGGTTGTTTTCTACCTTTTGTTTATTGTGAATAATGCTGCTGTGAACATTGGTATCTGAGTCCCTGCTTTCAGTTCTTTGGGGTATATACCCAGAAATGGAATTGCTGGATTATATCATAATGCATGTTTAATTTTTGTTGGAACTGTCATCCTGTTTTCCACAGCAGCAGCACCATTTTACATTCCTGTCAGCAGTGCACAGGGATTCTAATTCTCCAATATCCTCGTCAACACTTGTTTTCTGTTTTAGCTGTCTGTAACAAAAATACTATAGACTGGGTGGTTTAGACAACAAATATTTATTTCTCACAGTTTGAGAGGCTGGGAGTTCTAAGAGAAGGTGACAGCAAATTCAGCGTCTGATGAGGATACTGTTCCTGGTTTGCAGATGACTGTCTTCATTCCATTTTTACATGGTACACAGCTGAAGCAAGCCCCTTCATGTCTCCTAAGAGCGCCAATCCTACTCTTGAGGGCTCTACTTTCATGACCTCATTACCTCCCAAAGGCCCCACCTTCTAAGACCATCACATTGAGGCTTAGGATTTCAACATACGAATTCTAGGGAGACTTAAACATTCAGTTCACAGTCACAGCTAGCCTAATGGTGTGAAGTGGTATCTCATTGTGGTTTTGATCTGCATTTCCCTAATGATTAGTGATGTTGAGTATTTTTACGTGTGCTTATTGGTCATCTGTATATTTTCTTAGGAGAAGTGTCTATTAAAGTTTTTGCCCATTTTAAATCAGGTTCATTTTTGTTGTCATTGTTGAGTTTTTAGGAGTTTTCTATATACAGTTGACCCTAGAACAACACGGGTTTTAACTGCACAGGTCCACTTATACTTGGGTATTTTCCAATAAATATAGTGGAAGATTTTTTGGAAATTTGAAAAATTTTGAAAAAATTCACAAATGAACCCCATAGCCTAGAAATATTGACAATAATAATAGTAAGTTATGTATGTCATGAATGCATAAAATATATATAGCTATTGGTTTATTTTATAATTTACTAACATAATATACACACAAACCTATTATCAAAAAGTTAAAATTTGACCAGGCGCAGTGGCTGATGCCTGTAATCCCAGCACTTTGGGAGGCTGAGGCGGGTGAACCACAAGGTCAGGAGTTCAAGACCAGTCTAGCCAATATGGTGAAACCCTGTCTCTACTAAAAATACAAAAATTAGCTGGGTGTGGTGGCACACACCTGTAGTCCCAGCTGCTCAGGAGGCTGAGGCCAGAGAATCCCTTGAACTCAGGAGGCAGAGGTTGCAGTGAGCTGAGATGGCACCACTGCACTCCAGACTGGGTGACAGAGCAAGACTCTGTCTCAAAAAAAAAAAAAAGTTAAAATTTATCAAAAGTAACGTACATACTTACAGACCATAAATGGCACCATTCACAGTTAAGTGGAACATAAACCAACATAAAGATGCAGCATTAAATCATAACTGCATAAAGTTAACTGTAGTATATACTGTACTACTGTGATAATTTAGTAGCTACCTCCTGTTCCTATTGCAGTGAGCTCAAGTGTCGAGAGTAGCCACTTAAAATGCTGTGTTGCTAATCATCTCCATGTGAGCCATTCATCTCTCCAGTAAATTAATTATTGCAGTAAAAAGTGATGTCTGATAATGATTGCATATTTTTCATCATGTTTAGTGCAATACCACAAACCTTGAATAACAAGTATGACATGACATGAATAACATGACATGTATGACATGTCATGACATGCTTGACATGTACCACAGATTGAGGTCTGCAGCTACTGTTGTCCACCATTTCAGACAGATGCATCTTGTAAACAGAAGATATAATTATTCATATTGATAAACACTACAATGCTGTAAATGTATTCTCTCTTCATGGTTTTCTCAATAACATTTTCTCCACCTTTATTGTAAAAATACAGTATATAATGCATGTAACATACAAACTGTGTATTAATTGTTTGCTATTGGTAGGCTATGAGTAGTTCATTTTTGGGGTAGTTAAGGGTTATACATAGATTTTCCACTGTGTAGTGGGTTGGCATCCCTAACCCCCATGTTTCGAGGGTCAACTGTACTAGAATCCTTACACCTAACTAATTACATAAAAATATACTGATACACATTTTCAAGAAATATGTATTTCTAGCATTATCTAAATGTGGAGTTGGAGTTTATTAAACTCGTTTGTTTGATATTATTTTTAGTACCAGAGGTTAAAAGCTTTGCTTTTGTTATTTGGTCATAAAATATAAAATAAAAATCTAAATAAAAATATTGATAACAGGCCAGGCACGATGGCTCATGCCTGTAATCCCAGCACTTTGGGAGTCCAAGGTGAGGGGATCATGAAGGTCAAGAGTTTGAGACCAGCCTGGCCAACATGGTGAAGCCCCATCTCTACTAAAAATACAAAAGAATTAGCCGGGTGTGGTGGTGTGTGTCTGTAATCCCAGCTACTCAGTAGGCTGAGGCAGGAGAATTGCTTGAACCTGGGAGGCGGAGGTTTCAGTGAGCCAAGATTGCACCATTACACTCCAGCCTGGGCAATAGAGTGAGTCTCCATCTCATATATATATATATATATATTTTTTTTTTTCTGGAAAAGAGATACGGAATTTGGTTTTTCTTGTGAAGATAAATTCTTTCTTGATGCAAGTGAGAAGATTGTACAAGATGTCCTTTCATTCTCTTTTAGTTCTGAAGTTCTGTGGCTCTAGCATAGTTTTTAAAAAACCTATTTGAACAGCTAATAGCGGGTGAAATACGATTTTAGTCTACATCCTTAAATATTTTGTAAGTACATTAGCTGTATTGAAAAATAAGTATTTCTATATTCTTCGTTTTTATTTTCAGGTACCTCTTAATAAGTACCCCCTGCTTTGTTTTTGTTAAATAGGCTGCCTCTAAGAATCAGACTTCACTCTTGGGAGAACCACCAAAAGAAATTCGGCTCAGTAAAAATCCATACTTGAATTTGGCAAGTGTGTTGCCCAGTGTGTGCTTATCATGTAAGTAGGGGCTCAGTATTGTTGTTGTAGAGTTTTACTGAATACTTTTTGTAGTAAGTTTTACTTTAATTTTTGACTTAGTGGAAGCAAATAATACCTGTTGACCAAGTTAGAGCCTAAATTATTCTTTAAATTGAAAGAATAAGTAAGACTAAGACACTCAAAATGCATGATGTTTTATTTAAGGAAAACATTACAACTCATATACAATCATTTTTCTTAACCGGAAGTTTAAACCTATAAGTAATCTAATGTATCTTGAGTATTTGGATACTCCCAAAATGTATGCGCTACCAGTAATTTGTGGGAATTGAATTCTCATTTACTTTTTGGAGGATCCCCCTCAAGCCTTCAATTACTATAAATCAACTATTCATTCAAATATTGTTTTAAGAGAAAATCACAAAGGTGATGTGCTCCAGGCACAAGGATGTTCACCGCAACATTGGTTGTAAATAGTGGAAAACTGGAAAATACTTAATATTTGTCAGTAGGGGAATGCCTAAATAGTTTTCATAAAATTGAATACTATGCAACTGTTTTTTTATACTTGAGGGATATCTATGTATACTGATATAACATGAACTCTTAAGCATATTTTGGCAAATATACACGTAAAATGATTCCATTTATGTTTATTTAAAGTTATTTATCCTTATATGTATATACTTAAGTATGTAAATGCATGAAATAAAACTGAAAAAGTAAATTCTAAACTATTTCCTCTGAGAAGAAGAATAGGATTAAATGAAACGAGATGAAAGATGAATTTCATTTTTAATATACATCCTCTGTATTTTATGAAATATCTTTGAACCCAAACATTAATTTGTAATTTTTTTGAGCTGGAAAAAATGTAAATGCACTTCTAGTATACCTGTTAAGTATTAATCTGGTCTAAAAGTTGATGGTGACAATTATTGCGTTATAAGAATGGGTAATTTACATTTTGTATGCCTTGTTTTAGAAAACACACACACACACAGACACACGTATTTTATTTGTTTTGGGTTTTTTTTTGAGACAAGGTCTCACTCTGTCTCCCAGGCAGGAGTGCTATGGTGTGATCTTGGCTTACTGCAGCTTCCACCTCCTGGGCCCAAGTGATCCTCCTGCCTCAGCTTCCTGAGTAGCTGGGACTACAGGCATGTGTTACCATGCCCAGCTAATTTTTTTTTTTTTTTGGTGAGACAGAGTCTTGCTCTGTCACCCAGGCTGGAGTGCAGTGGCTCCATATCTGCTCACTGCAACCTCTGCCTCCTGGATTTAAGCAATTCTTATGTCTCAGCCTCCCAAGTAGCTGGGATTACAGTCATGTACCACCATTCCTGGCTAATTTTTATATTTTTAGTATTTTTTTGTAGAGACGGGATTTCACCAAGCCAGTCTTGAACTCCTGGGCTCAAGTGATCCTCCCACTGTAGCCTCTCAAAGTCCTGGAATTACAGGCGTCAGCCACTGTGCCCAGCCAGACATATATGTTTTTTAACCTTTCCACCAAAATTATTTACCCATAGAACAAGTGTCCATTTTAAGTTGTTCCAAATGAATGAGACAGTATCATATACTATATTTTCCCAGGGGAAAATATATCCGTTTAGTTATATATTGGTAAACTAAAATTTTGTTCTGTTTGATAATATGCTGTTATAATTTATAAAAAATATAATTTATGTTTAAAATATTTATAATAATTTATTTAAAATAACCTGAACAAAATAAATTTATAATCAAATAACTTAAATAAAATAAACTTGTTGATTCTGCCTTTAGCCCCTGCAAGTAAAACCACTCTTCATAAGACTGGAATTGCAAGCAGCATTCTGGATGCAATCTCTCAGGGAAATGAATCACAACACACATTGGAAAAGTGCATTGCTTATTCTCCACCTTTTGGTGATTATGCACAGGTAAATAATTCTCAGGTCATGATGATACATAGAAAAATTGGTTCAGCTATATATTGAGTTCACAGAATATGAAATTGTGATTTCTATATTATTAACGTAGGAAAACAGAATTGTACTGATCTATGTATTTCTTACTCATCATTTGAAAATTGGGAATGTGTTCAAGACATTATTTAGTATCATTTTGCACTAGGTATTTACCTCTCATTGTTTACCTAGTGGTTGGCAAACTACAGCCCATAGACCAAATCTAGCCTACCACCTGGTTTTGTAAATAAATTTGCATTATAACACAGCCATATCTATTCAATTAGCATATTGTCTGTGGTGCTGTCATGCTATAGTAAGAGTTGAGCGATGACAACAGAGACTATGTGGCCTGCAGGATTAAATATTTACTATCTGGTTCTTTATAGAAGAATGCTGCTAACCTCTGGTTTGTACTAGTGTGGACCTATGAAACCCAAGAGAATACCTCTTTTCTTCTCCATTGCTTACAGATGTAGAAAGATGATCATATTTATAGACACTACTGTGTTAACTTCTAAACCAGTCAATCAGTAACATAAAAGTATTATGTTAATAAGATGTACTGAGTCATTATTTAAATATGTCAGTTTTGCTGTGGCTCTTCTTCAGCTTACAGTTAGTGGTATAAGCTGAGTATATGTCATGTTAGCCCTGTGTGGTTATGGAATCATGAGAGTCTTATAATTATCAGTTCTGACTCTTATTCTCCTAGAACAGCCAGTTTCTTCTCAGCTCCACCCTGTTTGTTGGAGCCTTGTCTCCACTTTGATTTCCATGGAGGAGCTCTGTGTTTGCCTGGCCCGGCTCTAATAAACTTAGAAAAGAAAATCACTTAGAACAATTGACCCCTGATTATGCCTTTGTAATAGAGTACTGGAAACAGCTCAAGTTCTATAAAAATGGTGCAGCTGGACATTAGTGAAATATATGACTTCTCTTATATACCTGAGATAAGATGGAAAAATATGAATTGGATAGATGATGTAATTAGGTGACAGCATATCTGTATTTAAAGAACAGTGATCATGAATTGCAGCAATCTGAAGGCTTTCTCTTATATTGATTCATAAGACTTATCTTCAGTCCTTTGTTAGATAACATTTGAAGTAATGACTCAGATAAAGACATTAATTGTAAAATTTACAAGATATAGTCCTGTACAATTCCAATTTGTTCATTTCAAGAAACAAACTTTTTATAAACAGGAGAAGCACAGTAAATTTTTTAAAAATTCAGTAATACATATTTAAGCTTTAAAATTTTTTGAATTTACCTTTTCTTTTTAAGTTTGCCTTTTTCTTAGCAGTTTTGCTTATTAAGATTACTGTGATATATTGTATATTTATCATTTCCATAGAAAGACTTTCTCATTCACACATGGAGAAATTCTGTGATGATAATGCCTTTTGCATTGCTGTATGTCTTCCTGCCTCCACACTTGGTTGCCCAGAGATGTGGTGAGGGAATGAATCCTCCCTGTGTTTAGTGTCTCCTTCGACAGTCCCTGCTTCTAGTGCCGCTTGTTCATAAAATGGGATTTGTTCTCTCTCTCTTGTTCTTTCCTCCTTATAAAGTAAACTTAATTAAATGTTACTAATGGAACATTAAAGTAAATGGAATTAAACTAATGGAATACTAAAGTAACTATTATAGAAAAAGGTGGTTGTGTGTTAGGAATTCCTTCTACCGTTTCCACTGCTGCGATGGAGGAAGAGGTCTAAGGGAAAGGAACCAAAGTTTTTATTTTCTTTTTAACACTTGCTATATGCTTTGTGATATAAGTAATTAATATTTCTAACAACTCTGTGAGATTTAAATGACCATCTTCATAATACAAGTGGAGGAGCACAAAGGGGTAAATAATCTCTCCAAGTTCATACAGTTGTTAAATAATTTCTTGATTCCAAAGGCCACATTATTTTCATTATGCCGTAGAGAAATTTCTTCAGAAATGGAAGTAATAATTCAGAGAAACTGTGTGGGCTGCTCTGTGTGTGGATTAGGAGAGATGACTATGTCAGGGCATAGTGGGACAAAATAATCTTTATCTCCAATAAGAATATCAGATTTTAAAACCTAATTGGCATTTCCAGTATTGATGATGTTGCTTGTATCATACTATCTCCCTACAGATAGCCATTATTAAAACTGGACTAAATATGAATAAAAACCAACTACTTGAAGGCACTAGAGAATGAATGACTAAAGCAGGCAGAAACAAAAGAATTAGTTCTTGAAACAGGGAAACATCACTGTATGATATTTGTGTTTCTGTACCTTTTTGTCTAATATCACTCCCTAGAAGGAGAAAGCTGCAGTCTCATTGGCTTGAGGAGTTAGAAGACAGAGTTCAGGACTATCAGCAAGGCTGTAAAGTGAAGGCGGGACATTGTGGAAAAGAGGGGTTTGCATAGGAAGGAGCCTCCAAATCTATGTGTAAATTTAACCCAAATACAGTTGGCTGCCTCCTAAACTGTGTTTCTGTGAGGGAAACTCCAAGGGACCTGGTAGAAAACAGCTGAAAGGCTGAAAGAACTGAGAAGAGATTCAACTCCTCTCCAGCACAGAGGAGACAGAGTTTGGAGTTTGAGTTCAGCAAAGTTAACTCCTTCTAGAACAAAAATCAACACTCTTCAGAGGAAGGTAATAGAATCTGTAGCCTCTACAATATATTACAGTAATCAGTATTTCCAGTAGAACAAAATTACTAGATAGTTGAAGAAGCAACAAAGTGTGACAGAATTAAAAGAAAATGTAGAAACTGACCCCAAGGTGACCCAGATGTTGGTCTTGTAGGCAATGACCATAAAACATCTATTGTGAATATGTTTAGGAACTTAGTAATGAACAGGTATGGAATCTCTGCCAAGAGATATAAACTAAAAAATAACTGAACAATTTAGAACTGAGAACTATAGTATCTGAAATAAATATACTAAATGGGCATAGCAGAAGACTAGAGAGGCCAGAAAAAAAGGTTCAGTTAACATGAAGACAACTCAATCTGAAGAACACAAAGAAAGGAGATTTTTTAAAGCCCAGTGAACATATCCTCAGGGACTGAGGGAAAATACCAAGCAGCCTAAAATGTATGTAAATGGAGTCCTGAGAGAAGAAGAGAAAGATAATGGGGGCACACATTATTTGAAAAAATAATGGTCAAACATTTTCAAAATTTGCTTCAGAAAACTTACAGATCTAACAGGCTCAGAGGCCCTGCAAAGCAGGATAAATAGAGGGAAATTTTTACCTAGGCACATTATAGTTAGTATGCTGAAAACCATAGTTATAAAGAGATAATCTTGAGAGCAACCAGATAAAAACGATGCACATGATCTTAAGGCAGGTTTCTCAGCCTTGGTACTATTAACATTTGGGGCTAGATAATTCTGTTTTAAGTGGGAAGGGCTATTCTGTGCATTGTAGGATATTTGGCAACATCCTTGTCCTCTAACCCCTAGATTGCCCTCCTACCAACATACACACCACTGTGTTAAGGCCACTGGTAAACATGCAGATGAATAAAAAAGACTATATATTTTTCTCTTTATTTAAAAGTAAAAATTATAACATATAGGGCTTATAATGTATATAGATATAGTATATTTGATAGCAATAGCGTAAAGGACAATACAGTAAATGAAATTGTGGTTTTGGGGTTATTACATTTTACATGAAGTACATCAAAAGTAACTCTAAATAGGCTGTGATAAGTTGTGGAATGCATATTGTAATCCATATAGCAATCATTTAAAAAATTATATCACTAAAACGGGAATAGTTTAATTACAATGAAATTACAAAAACATTTGATTAAGCCAAAATATGCGAGGAAAGAAAAAAACACCTATGTCTAATAAAAAACAAATATCTGAGTGGTAAACCTAAATTGAACAACAGTAATAATTATATCAAATGAAAATAGACTACACACTCCATTTATAACAGATTTTTAATATTAAAAAATTTTTAACTCTAGGTTTGGGGGTACATGTGAAGACTTTTTACATAGATAAACACATGCCACAGGGGTTTTTTGTACATATTATTTTATTACCCAGGTGCTAAGCCCAATACCCAATAGTTATCTTTTCTGCTACTCTCCCTCCTCCCATCCTCCACCCTCAAGTAGACAGCAGGGTCTGTTGTTTCCTTCTTTATGTTCATAAGTTCTTATCATTTAGCCCCCACTTATAAGTAAGAACACACGGTGTTTGGTTTTCTGTTCCTACATTAGTTTGCTAAGGATAAAAGCCTCCACCTTTATCCATGTTCCTGCAAAAGACATGATCTCGTTCTTTTTTATGGCTGTGTAGTGTTCCACAGTGCATATGTACCACATAGCCAATCTGTCATTGATGGGCATTTAGGTTGATTCTATGTCTTTGCTATTGTGAATAGTGCTGCAATGAACATTTTTGTCCTTGTTTCTTTATAGTAGAGTAATTTATATTACTCTGGGTATATACTCAGTAATGGGATTGCTAGGTCTAATAGTAATTCTGTTTTTAGCTCTTTGAGGTATTGCTACACTACTTTCCACAATGGTTGAACTAATTTACACTCCCACCAACAGTGTATTAGTGTTTCCTTTCCTCCGCAACCTTGCCAGCATCTGCTGTTTTTTGACATTTTAGTATTAGCCAATTCTGACTGGTGTGAGCTGGTATCTCATTGTGGTTTTGATTTGCATTTCTCTAATGATCAGTGACATTGAGCTTTTTAAAATATACTTGTTGGCCACATGTATGTCTTCTTTTGAGAAGTGTCTGTTATGTTCTTTGCCCACTTTTAATGGGGTTATTTTTTTCTTGTAAATTTAAGTTCCTTATATATGCTGGATATTAGACCATTCCAGATGCATAGTTTGCAAAAAGTATCTCCCATTCTGTAGGTTGTCTGTTTCTTGATAGTTTCTTTGGCTGTGCAGAGGCGCTTAAGTTTAATTAGATCCCACTTGTCAATTTTTCCTCTTGCTGCAATTGCTTCTGGTGTCTTGTCATGAAATCTTTGCCCATTCCTATGTCCAAGACACCATGTTGCACTAAAACCACCAGTAAAATGTTGAATAGAAGCATTAAAAATATATATTCACGCCTTGTTGAAACTCTGTTGGAACAGGCACATAGACCAATGGAGCAGAATAGAGAGCCCAGAAATAAGGCTGCACATCTGCAACCATCTGGTCTTCGACAAAATTGACAAAAGCAATGGGTAAAGACTCTATTCGATAAAAGGTGTGGGGAAAACTAGCTAGCCATATGCAGAAGATTAAAGCCAGACCTCTTATTTATCCCATATACAAAAATCAACTCAAGATGGATTAAAGACTTAAATGTAAAATGCAAAAACCCTGGAGGACAACCTAGGTAATACCATACTGGACACAGGAACACACAAAGATTTTATGATGAAGTATGGTCCATACACAATGGGAAAAGTAAATTATGGAAACTGCATAAGGAAGTAGAAACACTGTTCTTACTAGACAAAGATTTAAAATATGTTCAAAGAATTAAAGGGAGCCATGTCTAAGGAAATTTTAAAAAGTATGAGAACAATATCCCATCACATAGAGAATATCAATAAAGAGAGAGAAATTATTTTTAAAAATCAAATGGAAATTCTGGATTTGAATAGTATGATGACAAATGAAAAATTTACTACAGCACAGCAGCAGATTTGAACAGGCAGAAGAATCAACAAACTTGGAATGTAGGTCAATTGAAATTATCCAGTCTAAGAAACTGAAAGGAAAGAGAATGAAGAAAAATGAACCATAACAATGTAGGCAAGGATGCAGAGAAATGGGAATCCTCATACATTGCTGGGGGTTGGTGGGATGTAAAATGGTACAGCTGCTTTGGAAAAGAGTGTGGCAGTTCATCAAATGTTAAACGTAGAATTACCATATGATCCTGGGATTTGACTCCTAGGTATACCCAAGAGAATTGAAAATATGTACATGCATTGTCACAGCAGCATTATTCATAATAGCCAAAAAGGAAAATAACCCAAATGTCCATCTAGTGATGAGTGAATAAACAAAATGTGGTAATATCCATGTGGTAGAATATTATTCAGCCACAGAAAGGAATGGAGTACTGATCCATGCTACAGCATTGGTGAGCCTTGTAAACATTACCCTAAGTGAAATAAGCCAGACAAAAAGTCCACATACGATATTCTGTTTATATGAAATAGCCATAATAGGTGAATCCATAGAGAATGTTAGTAGATGGTGGTTACTGGGGGCTGGAGGAAGGAGGAGTTGGGGAGTATAGTTAACAGGTTTTTTAGGGGGAGGGGAGAGTGATAAAAATACTCTAGAATTTAATTGTAATGATATATGTTCACAAGTTGGTGAATGTTGTGAATCAACACATTTTGGACTCTTTAAAAAATAAGCTTTAACTGTACTGAACAGAGAATGGCATTTTCATTTAGTGTTTTAGAGATCTTAAAAGTAGCTAGTTATAAGCAAACAGATCAGATTAGTTATTCAAGATCTAGGTCTAATTAGAAATTGGTTTTAAATGGACTACCCCTTCCATTTCTCTAGTTAATTGTAATAATTAAATAAAATTGCCATTGAGCTATTGTTATTTTCTCAAAAACTGCATGTCTTGAATATTTGAATTGTGATTGAGAAAACATAAGTCAGAAATAAAATGTTATTTAAAAATATGTAGTATACACTCTAGCAATGATAATAGCATTATAGTCAGCTATGTAATCCTGTCAATATGAGTGTACAAATGGAGTTTGAAATTTCAGGTTCTGAGGTCCATCTATGTCAGATAGTTGGAAGAAGCCTACCTTAAAAAAGAAGCTTTTGAGCCGATTTATTAAATGTCTATTAAACACCTAAATCTAACATCTAATTATCTCCCAAAGACAAAGCATTTCATCCTCTCTCCTTTAGTTAAGATAGGTAAAATTGGTCAAAATATATCTTAAGCACCTTTCCAGTTTGACAGTCACTAGTCTCAATAATATAAAGAAAAATATAAGAGTTTTTCAGCTGTTTGATATGACTGTTTAGACTGTTTAAGTTGTGATTTTATTTATTTATTTATTTATTTATTTATTTATTTGAGACAGAGTCTTGCTCTGTCACCCAGGCTAGAGAGCAGTGGCCTGATCTTGGCTCACTGCAACCTCCACCTCCCAGGTTCAAGTGATTCTCCTGCCTGTCTCTCTACCTGGAATTACAGGTGCCCGCCACCATGCCTGGCTAATTTTTATATTTTTAGTAGGGACGGTTTTCACCATGTTGACCAGGCTGGTCTTGAACTCCTGACCTCAAGTGATCCGCCTGCCTTGGTCTCCCAAAATGCTGGGATTACAGGTGTGTGTGCCACCCTGCCCGGCCTGATTTTGGTTTTTCATTTGACACTTGCCGCATGTGGCAGTCGATCCAGCATGCAGCACAGCATTGTTATCTACTTGCACAGTGTGTTCTTGTGATGCCTGATTTCTGGGATCTTTCCTGCCAGGAGGCTGACTGGAAATCAACCACGGAATATATGATGAGATGGTGTGATGAGGGAAGAGGAAAGAAAAGTGAACAAAAAGACCTGGAAAATGCTTGGTCCTTTCATACAGAGCCTAATGCTGCCACCCAGTGGTCAAATGATGCAGACAGACTTGCCAAAAAGTACACTCTATTATGTAATGAATGCTGTGTGGATTTTTGTCTGGACCATGATAGATAAGAATCTTGTGACAAACACCTACCATACAAAATATGTTTTAAAACATAGGCCTACATTAAACAATAATTATGGAAGAACAGGTTATCTATATATTAACCCTAAGCAATAACTTGGAAAGTACTTTTAAAAAGTGATTTTGTTAAAAACTGAAATTAAGGAAAACAAGCTATTGAAATGTATTTTGGCTGGGTGTGGTGGCTCATGCTTATAATCCCAGCTCTTTGGGTGGCTGAGGTGGGTTGATCACCTGAGGCCAGGAGTTAGAGACCAGCCTGGCCAACATGGTGAAACCCCGTCTCTACTGAAAATACAAAAAATTAGCCGGGTGTGGTGGTGCACAGTTGTAATCCCAGCTACTTGGGAGGCTGTGGGGGGAGAATCGCTTGAGCTGGGGAGGCAGAGGTTGCAGTGAGCTGAGATACCACCACTGCACTCCAGCCTGGGCAACGAAGCGAGACCCTGTCTCAAAAAAAAAAAAAAAAAAAAAGTGCAGTGCAATACCTTTTTGGGGATGAATCGTTAAGTCCAAAGTTAGGACTTAACCGTTACTCATATGAAGAAGGACAAGTAGCTGAGAGGCAAATATGAATATGAACATTGTAAACATTTATGTATATATAAGGAAGAGACATTTATTAGTTATATCATTAATGTCATAGAATTCAGCATATTGATTTTGAAACATTTTTAATAATGGGAGAAAGTTATATTTTTAATTAAAACTTTAAAAATGTTTAATGCAGAAATGATAATAAAATTAATTCATGTTTCTATAGGTCTGAAATCTAAAAGCTAGACTTCAAGCTATAAGAAAGGGACATTAGGGGCTTGATTCAGATCTCAGGAGAACTAGTGCAGTCCATTTTTGGTTCTTCATATACCTAACTCCACTGAAGAGACAAGACTTAGAAAAGATGAAGTGGGGCTGAAGGTAAGGGTGAGATTGAGGAGTCCTAAATAGAGGCAGAAGTTTCCGAAAACAAATTTCATTTTGTATTTAAAGGGCTACCTGCTAAATGCTTATATTCTTTTCAGAAGGACAGTAATGACAAATATTGTTAATTGGACTGATAGCAGATGAGCCTAATGGAATTCACTGTTGACATTAACATATCCCAAAGGAATCTTCTGAGGGATAGTCAAATTCCCCTTTCCCCGGTTCTTAAGAGAGCTTTGAAAACTAGCCACCAGTTCAATTATTAACATGAGCTTAAAAATTGAGCTTAAGATACATTATAAATATTAAACTGGCAGTCAACAAATGAAATTGTGGCATTCTGTTTCTACATTCACTTGGAAATCAATGGGGTAAAAGAAGGTCTACATTTACATAAAAATAAAAAGATTTGCTTTAATAAAAGAAAGAAAATGTAATTTTTTAAAATCCAAGAATAAAATAGCAGCTGCATAGAGAATGGGTTTCATAGTAGATGTGTGCAAAAGATTGGATTGGTGGGCAACAGTTCTAAGAGCCAGCTCACTTGAAATTCTAATGAGAGGGGAGGTGCCCAAAGCAAGAAGCACATTAATCTTTGCTTTGCCAGGCTCTAGTCAGATTATGCTGTCCAGTTTTTCCATGTCAGAGTGTCAGAAAACATGGCCCATGACTATTTGCTGAAGGAACTGAGAATGCATGCTTAGAAAATATTTTTTGATTTGAACATAAGACATAACACCATAAAAACTGTAGAAGAAAACCTAGCCAATACCATTCAGGACATAGGCATGGGCAAGGACTTCATGACTAAGACACCAACAGCATTGGCAACAGAAGCCAAAATAGACAAATGGGATTTAAATAAACTTAAGGGCTTCTGCACAGCAAAAGAAACTACCATTAGAGTGAACTGGCAACCAACAGAATGGGAAAAAATTTTTGCAGTCTACCCATCTGACAAATGGCTAATATCCAGAATCTACAAAGAACTAAAACAAATTCACAAGAAGAAACAACCCTATCAAAAAGTAGGTGAAGGATTTGAACAGACACTTTTCAAAAGAAGACATACAGCCAACAAACATGAAAAAAAGCTCATCATCACTGGTCATTAGGGAAATACAAATCAAAACCACATTGAGATACCACCTCACGCTAGTTATAATGGCAATCATTAAGAAGTCAGGAGACAACAGATACTGGAGAAGATGTGGAGAAACAGGAACACTTTTACACTGTTGGTAAGAGTGTAAATTAGTGCAACCATTGTGGAAGACAGTGTGGCGATTCCTCAAGGATCTAGAACTAGAAATACCATTTGGCCCAGCAATCCCATAACTGGATATATACCCAAAGGATTATAAATCATTTTATTATAAAGACACCTGCACACGTATGATCATTGTGGCACTGTTTACAATAGCAAAGACTTGGAACCAATCCAAATGCCCATCGATGATAGACTGGACAGGGAAAATGTGGCACATATACACCATGGAATACTATGTAGCCATAAAAAGGATGAGTTCATGTCCTTTACAGGGACATGGATGAAGCTGGAAACCATCATTCTCAGCAAACCAGCATAAGAACAGAAAACCAAACACTGCATGTTGTCACTTACAAGTGGGTGTTAAACAGTGAGAACACATGGACACAAGGAGGGGAACATCACATACCTGGGCCTGTTGCAGGGTTGGGGGGCTAGGGGAGGGATAGCGGGGGGTGGGGAGATTGGGGAGGGATAACATTAGGAGAAATACCTAATCTAGATGACAGGGGGATGGATGTAGCAAACCACCATGGCATGTGTATACCTATGTAACAGTCCTGCATGATCTGCACATGTACCCCAGAACTTTAATTTAAAAAAAATTAAAAATATATTTTCTGAAAGTTATTCATTTACTTATTCAACCAGTATATAGTGAATGTCTACTATATGACAGGACTGTTGTGGGCACTAGGGATATGGCAGTGAACAAAACATCAAAATTCTTATAAGAATGAAACTTATATTTAGGGGAAAAAAATTAGTAAAAGGAATAGTGATCACTGCAGGGAAAATAAGGTGGAGGCTAAAGAGTAGGAATGTTTGGAGTTCAAATACATGGTCAAGGAAGGGTTCATTTTAAAGCTGATTCTTGGACAAAGACCAGAACTTCAGGGAGTATGCTACATGAATATCTATGTAAAGTGCATTCCAGGGACAGGGGACAGCAAGTGCAAAGGTACTGAGGCAGAAAGATGCTTGCATTGTTAAAGGAGTAGCAGGCAACCTTTAGGGCAGAAGAGGAGTAACTGGAGAATAGGAGATGAAGTCACAGTGGGGTGGGAGAGACAGAGGCCACAGACAATGTAGGACCTTTTAGGCCCTTGTAAACAAGGACTTTTGGCTTTTAATCTAAAATAGAAGACCACTGGGATGTTTTGAGTAGAAGGATAATTGACTGTATTTATAGTTTAACAGGACATGTCTGGCTGCTGTGTTAATGAATGTAGAGCGTAGCAGGGTCAGTTAGGACGCTGCTGCGGTACAATCCAAGTAAAAATGCTGACTTGGACGAGCCTGGAAGCAGCAGAGGCAGTGATAAGTGGCTGGACTGGAGACATTTTTGGAAGGTGGAGTCAATGGGGTATACTGAGGGTGAGAGAGGAGCTGAGGCCCCAAGATTTTTGGCCTAGAAAAATGCATTTATTGACTGAGATGGGTAAGACTGTGTGGGTGGAGCAAGTTTTAGAGGTATGTTTTAGAAAATCCCTAACTGAAGATGTTTCCCTATTGGTGTTCATTATACAAGTCTGGAGGTGAGGGGAGAGTTATAGGCAGAGGTACGTATTTGAGAACCATCAAATTCCTGTAAAGTGCGGTAATTGTGAATTGCGTGAAATTGGATGAGATCACTAAGGAAATGAAGTAAAGAGACCAGGGGTCAGTTGCTGTGCATCTAAAGATTTCTCTTTTGATTTTGTTTTCTTGGTGAAATAGAAAGCAAAGCATCAGCCAAGAGTGAAGATGAGGGTGTATTGTTGGAGCTTCTAGAAAAGAGAAGGCTTGAAAATAATCACTGAGGGGAGTAGAGATAAGTGGGAAGGATGGGGTGGGGATATAGTAGGATTGCCTAGCGTCACAAGGGTGAGGGGCCTCTATTGAAGTTATGCCCTTGTGGATAAGGAAGTATTAGACTTGGTTTGTAGTTCCAAAGTACAGAATGGAACCACTGGGTGTAAACTATTCAGAGTGGTTTCAGCTAACCCTAAAAAAGACCCTGCTAAAGATGAGGTCCTCTAAAATGACTATTTTGTTTATTTGATTCCACCTGAATATTAGATATGTAAAACTAGAATATTACAGCTTCTCTCAAGGTCTTCTTTTGTTTGGTATTCAAAGCGTAAATGCTCGTTGAAATTGTTTTCAGATTTTCCTAGTTTACCACTCTGTTCTGTCTCATCTGTAAGTTTCACGCTAAATTTTAAACCAAGTCTTAAATCACATAATCTGTGTGTGTTTGCTCACATGCATGTATCTAGGAGGGACAAGTTCAGTAGCCTCCTGTTGAGACCTGATGCGTCTCCTTCGTTGCCATACTTTTTACGGAGCTGCTTATTAATCTTTCCATATTCCAAGATTAAGGGTATGGTCCTGTTTATAGTCCTTAGCCTGGCATTCCAGCCCTCCATGACTGAGGCCAGCTTCATTTTCCAGCCTCATTTGCCACTGCCCTCCTGCCTGCCTGCCAGCTGCTGAGCACCATCACAGGCCTGGCTTTTTTGCCATCTGTTTTTTTTTTTGGGGGGGGGGGCCTGTTTTTCGCCTAGAAGGGTCTCTGCCTGTCTCCTCATGTCCATATCTGACCTCACCTCCAAATCCTAACTCAGATGCCATCTCATCCGTGAAACCAGCACCTTTCAAAAACCCCCGCCCCCATTTTCCTTTTCTGGAAAAAGCTTTAGCACTTCACTTCAATTTCTTTTTTGTCAAAATGACAGTCCCCTTTTAGAATTATGTTTTGCACTCCTCTTCTTTCCCCTCCTAGGATATGAGCTATATGAGGGCATAGTCCAAGTTTTATTCATCCAGGTAAACTTTGTAGCACACAAGCCTATGCCCACAATAGATTGCCTGTGAAGGAATGGATGTCTATATCCTGCAAATACAAAATAGAAGGAAAAATATTTGCTAACTTTATATTCTTTCCTTCTTTTGTGTGTTTTTTGTTGTCGGTGGTGGTGGTTCTTACGTAGGAATTTATTTCTCCCAGAGCACTGAGCTTTCTTTCAGAATTTTAAATCATCATTACCTAGTCACCAGTCCTTATACTAGAAGTTAGATGTCTTTGATAGAGCGTATCAGAAGGATTATCCTTCTCCCAGTGTCACATGGGCTATAGTGAAACTCATTTTCATTTTTTAAGTTTTAAATTTTTAATTGTGATAAAAACATAAAATTACTATCAAATATTTAAATGTACAGTTTAGTAGTGTTCAGTATATTTACATGTATTTTTTTTTTTTGCCATTTCTTTGGGTCTTCATTTCTTTATGACAATTCCTATGTCATATAAACTTTTTTTAAAATATATTTTATTGCATTTTAGGTTTTGAAGTACATGTGAAGAACATGGAAGATTGTTGCATAGGTACACACATGGCAGTGTGGTTTGCTGCCTTCCTCCCCATCACCTATATCTGGCATTTCTCCCCATGTTATCCCTCCCCAACTCCCCACCCCCCACTGTCCCTCTCCTAGCAGACCCCAGTGTGTGATGCTCCCCTCGCTGTGTCCATGTGGTTTCATTGTTCAACACCTGCCTATGAATGAGAACATGCAGTGTTTGATTTTCTGTTCTTGTGTCAGTTTGCTGAGAATGATGGTTTCCAGGTTCATCCATGTCCCTACAAAGGACATGAACTCATCATTTTTTATGGCTGCATAGTATTCCATGGTGTATATGTGCCACATTTTTCCTGTCCAGTCTGTCATCGATGGGCATTTGGGTTAGTTCCAAATGAACCATAAACAGTGCTATCGTAAACAGTGCCACAATGAACATTCGTGTGCAAGTGTCCTTATAATAGAACGATTTATAATCCTTTGGATAGATATTCAGTAATGGGATTGCTGGGTCAAATGAAATTTCTATTTCTAGGTCCTTGAGGAATTGCCACACTGTCTTTCACAGTAGGTGCACCAATTCACACTGACACCAACAGTGTAAAAGTGTTCCTGTTTCTCCACATCCTCTCCACCATCTGTTGTCTCCAGATTTTTTAATGATCACCATTCTAACTGGCGTGAGATGGTATCTCAGTGTAGTTTTGATTTGCATTTCTCTAATGACCAGTGATGAGCATTTTTTCCTATGTTTGTTGGCCTCATATATGTCTTCTTTTGTAAAGTGTCTGTTCATATCCTTTGCCCACTTTTGAATGAGCTTGTTTGTTTTTTCTTGTAAATCTGTTTTAGTTCTTTGTAGATTCTGGATATTAGCCTTTTGTCAGATGCGTAGATTGCAAAACTTTTTTCCCATTCTGTTGGTTTCCGATTCACTCTAATTACTGTTTCTTTTGCTGTGCAGAAGCTCTGGAGTTTGATTAGGTCCCATTTGTCTATTTTGTGTTTTGTTGCCAATGCTTTTGGTGTTTTAGTCATGAAGTCCTTGCCTATGCCTATGTCCTAAATGGTTTTGCCTAGATTTTCTTCTGGGGTTTTTATGGTATTAGCTTTTATGTTTAAGTCTTTAATCCATCTGGAGTTAATTTTAGTGTAAGGTGTCAGGAAGGGTTCTAGTTTCTGCTTTCTGCACATGGCTAGCCAGTTTTCCCAACACCATTTATTAAACAGGGAATCCTGTCCCCATTGCTTGTTTTTGTCAGGTTTGTCAAAGATCAGATGGTTGTAGATGTGTGGTGTTGCCTCCAAGGCCTCTGTTCTGTTCCATTGGTCTATATCTCTGTTTTGGTACCAGTACCATGCTGTTTTGATTACTCTGGCCTTGTAGCATAGTTTGAAGTCAGGTAGTGTGATGCCTCCAGCATTGTTCTTTTTGCTTAGAGTTGACTTCACTATGTGGGCTCTCTCTTGGTTCCATGTGAAGTTTAAGGTGGTTTTTTTCCAGTTCTGTGAAGAAGGTCATTGGTAGCTTGATGGGGATAGCATTGAATCTGTAAATTACTTTGGGCAGTATGGCCATTTTCACAATATTGATTCTTCCTAACCAAGAGCATGGAATGTTTCTCCATCTTTTTTTGTTCTTTACTTCCTTGAGCAGTGGTTTGTAGTTCTTCTTGAAGAGGTCCTTTACATTCTTTGTTAGTTGTATTCCTAGATATTTATTCTCTTTGCAGCAATTGTGAATGGCAGTTTATTCTGGATTTGGCTCTCTTTACGTCTGTTATTGGTGTATAGGAATGCTTTTGATTTTTGCACATTGATTTTGTATCCTGAGACTTTGCTGAAGTTGCTTATCAGTTTCAGGAGATTTTGGGCTGAGACGATGGAGTCTTCTAAATATACAGTCAAGTCATCTGCAAATAGAGACAATTTGACTTCCTCCTTTCCTAATTGAATACCCTTTATTTCTTTTTCTTGCCTGATTTCTCTGGCTAGAACTTCCAATACTATATTGAATAGGAGTGGTGAGAGAGGGCATCCTTGTCTAGTGCCA
>CAUYLG010012316.1:0-13407 GCA_963573385.1 Cacajao melanocephalus | reverse complement strand
TAATAGAGGTTTTTAATACCCATTTTTAGACTGCATTCTAGCCTGGGCAGTAGAACAAGAATCCTGTTCTCTCTCCCCCTTTTTCTTCCTCTTTCTTTCTCTCGTACATTCTTTTTTTTTTCTTTCTTTCACTCTCACTTTTTTTCCTCTCTTTTTCTTTCTTTCAAAAAAAAAAAAAATTAAAAAAAAAAAAAAGCTGAAGTCCACTGGAGGCCCCCAAGGAGCGCTCAGCACCGCGCGGTTCCCCGCCGCGCCCTCCTTGGCCTCACGCGCAGGACGCTGAGCACTGCGCATCAGGGGTGCCCGGGCGCGGAGAGAGGCGGCCCGGCGGGGGGTGCTGGATTCACAGCAGGGAACCCAGAGGTGGCAGCTTCCAAGAAACTGCATGTGAAAGACTCTGGTCTCGTCTCCACCCTCAGCCTCGCCTCTGATCTCCTCCCAGCGAACCCACCCTCCTTCAGGCTGGTTATTTCAAGACTCAGCGCGGGATCCAATGTGTGAAAGCCCCCCCACCCCACCAACTGCCCAGTGTCAGCGTCTCCTCTGGTGGAACTGCTGGGAAGTCCTCCTGAGTCCTAGACCTCCTGTTTTGGCTGATGGTCCTTTGTTTATTCTGAGCTGTTGTTTTTTTCTGCTAGGAAGTTGTTTAGGATCCTAATTTTGGTTTGCACGTGCATTCTAAAGGATTTTCTCCATTGCCTTTTGTCCCCAAGCTAATCTCTATTGGCTTGTCTGTGCATGCGCAGGAGGAAGTAAACTGTCATTTTCATACATAAATGAGAGGCTAAGCGCCTCAGCTTCAAAGAGGTCTTGAAGAGCTTCACAAAGAGACCAGGGAGCTCAACTAGGACTGCCCCAGGACTCGTGCACTGAGACGCAGGTGACGGGATCATCATTGAGGCGTTTTCTGGAGAATGCTGTGCTTGAACCTGCATGGAGGCTGACTCGCTTCTTCCCGTTCCTGACCCAGGTGAGATGGGAGGAGGAAGGAGGAGCTCACTCCCTGATGTGGGAGACACTTCCCCTCCCATGAAGGAGATGCTCCATTACAGAGTCCTTGGTACTCCAGCAAAGATCACTTAACTGTGAAAACAAGCAAGGGCGCCCACGGCTTATCACAAGTGATTCACACAGGTTTGCTTTTCCATCCTTCCTTCCAGCTCCTCTTCCTTTAACGTCTTACCTGTCTAAATTGAAATACAGCCACTGAAGTCTGTAAGTTCCTGAAACTTCATTGCATAGACAGCAGCCCAGAGCTGAATTCCACAGGCAGAGGGGTTCTTTGGGGACAGGGAAGATTATGTAAATGACAGGACCACAGCACTGTCCTACTTGGTTTGGAAACAGACAGAGACATTGTATCTTCACCCCCATGATCTGCCGGGGTCAGGGTCAGATGTGGGTTTGTCAGCAGGCCAAGAAGATTTTTCTGCATCTTTTTTCCCTTTCTCTGCTCTTTCTGTGATTTATTTGCTCCCCACTGACTCAATTCCATGGAGGGGCCTAGTTCCATGGCGGGGCCTGTATTTGTCCATTTTCATGCTGCTGATAAAGACATACCCGAGACTGGGCAGTTTATGAAAGGAAGAGTTTTAAGGTTGAATTCCACTTGGCATTTTATTAACAGAAACAAGATTTGTCTTTGCTAAGCCTCTTATGTCCTCAGGACTAAACCACGCACGTGCTCTCCATCTAGGGCCACACAGAGTCACTGGGGGTTAAACAGGAGTGTGAAGTGATTCCACTGGTATTTTAGAGAGATGGATCCCAGAGAACCAGAATGAAGACAAGAAGACAGAGCAATGATCTAATAAGCAGTGGCAGGGCCTGGCCCTAGAGCTGAGTGGCGGTAAGGGACATGAGGGTCCCAACAAGAAGCTGAGTCCTGGGGTGAGACAGCTGTGGGGACGTGAACAAAGAAGAAAGCCAGGATGACTCCTACCTGCCTGGCTTAGGTATGGGAGGAGGCTCACCCTGAAGTAGGGGAGGCAGGAGACATCCGGTTATGGGCCTCATGCTCAACACAACACGTGTTTCTCTGATCCCCCAGAGAGCACGTGAAAAGGCAGAAACCAAACAAGGACAGTAGGAATGGAGAATAAACAACAGCAACAGTGTTTTTTGCAAGTTGAAAAACAGATTTGTGAATTATAACCAACTCAGAAGGTCTGAGAAGATGGAATCCTGAGCTGGCAGTGGGGGCATGAAGGGGACTAGTTCCATAGGGAATCTAGTCCCACAGAGGGGCCAGTTCCATAGTGGGGACTAATTCCATGGAGGGACCTAGTTCCATAGTGGGGACTAGTTTCACAGACGGGCCTAGTTCCATGGAGAGGCCCAGTTCCATGGAAGGTCCCAGTTCCGTAGTGGGGACTAATTTCACAGAGGGGCCTAGTTCCATGGCAGGGCCTGTATTTGCCCATTTTTATGCTGCTGACAAAGACATACCTGAGACTGGGAAATTTACAAAAAAAAAAAAAAAAAAAGAGTTTTAATGAACTTACAGTTCCACATGGCTGGAGGGCCTCAGAATCCCAGAGGAAGGTGAAAGGCAGGTCTCACATGGCGGCAGACAAGAGAAGAGAGCTTGGGCAGGGAAACTCCTGTCATATAATCATTAGATCTCATGAGACCCATTCACTATCATGAGAACAGCTCAGGAAAGACCCACCTCCATAATTCAATCACCTCCCATTGGGTCCCTCCCACAATATGTGGGAATTCAAGAAGAGATTTGGGTGGGGACAAAGCCAAACCATATCATTCTGCCCCCAGCCCCTCCCAAATCTCATGTCCTCATATTTCACCAATCATACCTTCTCAACTGTCCCCCAAAGTCTTAACTCATTTCAGCATTAACTCAAAAGGCCACAGTCCAAAGTCTGAGCCAAGACAAGGCAGGTCCCTCCTGCCTATGAGCCTGTAAAATCAAAAGCAAGTTAGTTACATCCTAGATACAGTGGGGGTACAGGCATTGGGTAAGTACAGTCATTCCACATGGGAGAAATTGGCCAAAACAAAAGAGCTATAGGCCCCATGCCAAGTCCAAAATTTAATGGGGCAGTCAAGTCCTAAAGCTCCAAGATGATCCTCATGTGTGGAGGGAGAGACCAGGTGGTGGTGATTGGATCATGGGAGCAGGTTTCCCCATGCTGTCCTTGTGATAGTGAATGAGTTCCCACCAGAGCTGATGGTTTTATAAGTGTTTGGCAAGTTCCCCCTTCAGTCGTTTTCCTTCCAGCCGCCTTGTGAAGAAGGGGCCTGCTTCCCCTTTGCCCTCCACCATGATTATACGTTTCCTGAGACCTCCTCAGCCATGCCGAACTTTGAGTCAATTACACCTCTTTTCTTCATAAATTACCCAGTTTCTGGCAGTTCTTTTCAGCATAACATCTTCAAGGTTCATCCATGTTGCAGCATTTATCAGTATTTTATTACTTTTATTTGGCAAATAATACTCCTATTTATGGATATATCTCATTCTAATTTTCCACTGATGGTTACTTGGGGTTATTTCACCTAATTTGGCTATTGTGAATAATAATGCTAAGAACATTTGTATACTTTTTTTTGTGTGTAGATATATTTTTGGGGCACAAACCGAGATGTGAAATATTTGGGTCATAGGAAATTTTATGCTTAACCTTTTGAGGAGCTTCTTAACTCTTTTCAAAGTTGATTCGCTGTCTTACATTCCTTCCAGTGATGTATGAGGGTTCCATTATCTCCAAATTCTCATCAATACTTGTTCTAATCTAATGGGGGTGGAGTAATATCTTTTGTGGTTTTGATTCGCGTTTTCTTGATGGCTAATGACATTGCTCACTTTCTCATGGGCTTATTGTCCACACGTATATCTTTCTTGGTCTATTCAGATCACTTGCCTATTTTAATTATTATTTGTCTTTTTCCTATTGAATTTAAGAGTTCTAACATATATATATATATATATATATATAAATATATATAGTTGCTATACATATTTCCATTATCTGACAGATTTTCTCCCATTGTCTGAGTTCACTGATCTCTTGAATCTTTAAATTTATATTCTTTGTCAAATTTGAAACTTTTCAGTCATTACTTCTTCAAATGCATTTTTTCCTGGAAAAATATATTTTTTTATTTCATTCTTACACTTCAATAACATGAATATTAGATATTTGATATTATTTCATGGGTTCTGTTTGCCATTTAAATTGGATATTTTCTATTGCATATCTTAACTTTCACAAACTTTTTTCTTTGCTGTCTTCATTCTGCAAAAAAGCCCATTTAATAAATTCCTGCATTTATTGTATTTTTTATTCTAAAATTCTTTGGTTCCTTTTAATAATTTCTACCTCTCTGGCAAGAACGTCTACCATGCTATTGATTTCAATAGTGTTCACTCGTAATAAAACATGGAGGAAATAGCTGCTTTAGGAGTCTTTTTTGGATAATTCCATCTGGGTTATCTCTGGGCTGGCGTCTGCTGATTGTCTTTTCTGTTTAGTTATTGAAATTATCCTGATCATTTTTATGGTAAGAAACTCTGATATTTTGGGGATTTTAAATATTTGGTAAGAAAGCTGTGGGAACTATTAAAAGTCTCTGGAAAATTTTAAGTATATTTGTTTGCTAATTTTTGCAGGCAATCTACCAATTAGGTTCAGATTATAAATCCCAATCACCATCTGTTGCTTGTGTTTCCGAAGTGAGTTTAACTTTCAAAGCTTCAGCTATTCTATTCAGGTCCTCCAAAGGTGTGCACCACGTTGGGTCAGCTGGGTCCCGGAATGTTCAATCCTGTCACTTAGTTCTAACAGCCTTTGCTGTGATGCTTCAGGTCAGACCCAGGCATACACAGCTTTGCAGTGAGCCCAGAACTTGCACATAGATTAAAGGGCACCCTCTCCACATACCTCCTCTCTGAGATGTTCCTCACACTCCATGGTTACTAGAGGCACTTTTTTCTTGTCCTTTTTTTAGAAGTCTGGGATCATTGCCTTCATGCACCATAACTGTTCTTGTAAGATTTGCAGGAAATTAGTTTATGTTCCAGAGGCTCATTGTCACATTGTCACAGTTCCCAAGTTTACTCCAGTAAGAGAAATTTCTACCATGATTTTATAAAATAGTCTTTCACAGTCTCCTTAAAATCCTATTATCCTTACCTTATTATGCCAACTCAGATAATAGAAGGGATACAGGAAAGGTGTCTGGTGTTATCCAGCCCAAGATGCTTATCCTATCATAATTGACCAAACTAGACTACACTGAATCCCAGGATGTGCCTCCAAAATTCTGAAAAACACATATATATTTGTATTTGCATGTATATGTGTATAATAGGGAAAATACAGACTTGTATCTTTTCCTCTCAGAAGGGAAAGGTGTTTATATATTCTAGGTATTATAAACAAACAAAAACCCAATATGTAAATACATGTTTATTCACAGCTGGTATTTCTTTTTTGTTTTTAGACGGAGTCTCGCTCTGTTGCCCAGGCTGTAGTGCAGTGGCGTGATCCCGGCTCACTGAAACCTCTGCCTCCTGTGTTCAAGTAATTCTCCTGCCTCAGCCTACTGAGTAGCTGGGGTTAGAGGTGCCCACCACCACACCTGGCTAATTTTTGTATGTTTAGTAGAAATGGGGTTTCACCACGTTGGCCAGGCTAGTTTCAATTTCCTGATTTTAAGTGATCTGCCTGCCTCCCAAAAGGTTGGATTACAAGTGTGAGCCACTGCACTCTGTCACAGCTGGAATTTCTGAAGTTTATGTCAGCAAAAGGAAGAGGAACAGCCTGGATTTGTTTCGCTACCCTTTTTGTGCTTAATGCTAATTTAATTTTGCATGACGTTTGTATTAGTCATCCTATCCATTTGATTATTAAAATCCTCCTCTACTGAAGTCACGTGTTGGTGAGCACTCACATGGGATCCAAATATCTTCCCAGTTTTTGACCACTCAGAGAGGTCCATTCACATACCTCTTCCTGAAATTTCTTTGTTGCCAATTTTCCAATCACGCTTCTTCCAAGTCCCTTCCAGCCAAACCACTGGCTACAGCCCATGGGTGAGTGTGCAAGTCCAGTGTGTTTGCTACATCTTGCTCACTGGGTCCAATCAGCATAATGTCATCAATGTAATCGACCAGTGTGGTATCTCGTGGAAGGGAAAAGCGATCAGGGTCTCTGCAAGCAAGATTATGACACAACGCCAGAGAGTTGATATACCCATGAGGTAGGACAGAGAAGGTAATTGCTGGCCTTACCTGCTGAAGGCAAATTGCTTCTGATGGGCCTTACGGACAGGAATGGAGAAATAAACATTTGTCAAGTTAGTGGCTGCATACCAGGTACCAGGAGACGTGTTTATTTTTTCAAGCAATGAAACTACATGTGGTACCGCAGCGGCAACTGGAGTCACCACTTGGTTAAACGTACAACAATGCACAGCCATTCTCCAAGATCCATCTGTCTTCTGCACAAGCCAAAAGGGAGAGTTGAACGGGGATGAGGTGGGAATCACCACCTCTGCGTCTTTCAAGTCCTTGATGGTGGTGCTTATCTCCATGATCCCTCCAGGGGTGCAATATTGGTTTAGGTTTACCATTTCTCTAGGTAGAGGCAGCTCTAATGACTTCCATTTGGCTTTCCCACCATCATAGCCCTCACCCTACCAGTCAGAGAGCCAATACGGAGGTTCTATCTGCTAGGTACATCTGTGCCAATTATCCATTCTGGCACTGGGGGAAAGGACCACAGGATGAGTCTGGGGACCCACTGGACCCACTGTAAGTGAGACCTGAGCTGAAACTCCATGAATTACCTGACCTCCATAAGGCCCGACTTTAACTGGAGGGTCACAGCGACGTTTTGAAACTCATGGAATCAACGTCAGCTCGGAGCCAGCGGTCTGATCATTTCCCTTCCCCCGTGCACAGTTACCCTGGTGAAAGGCCAGGGGTCTCCTCAGAAGGATGGGAAGAAAATTCACAGTATACATTGTCAGCAGCGTAGCAGGGTTCTTCCTCAAGGGGACCCGGCCTCTCTTTTATTCAAGAGGTTCTTGATCTGACAACCGGTTCAAGTCTGGAAATTGACTGGGGGGCCGTGATTCTCTATTTTTATAATTCAGATTAATCTTTTATTTACTTAACCTGGAAGTTTTCTGTTTACACAAATTAAGTTAGCATGCAGTAGGCTTCCTATCAATTTTCCTTGTAAGAACATTGTGATGAGTCAGTGCCAGAGCTCTACATGAGCCAGACTGTTCTGACTGCTGCTTTGTCTCTGCTGTCCACTGCAGTAGCCACACCCACCTTGCCTTTGATGGTTGAGTGTCCTCTTGGGATCCAATTATTCCCATTGTGTTTAAGTTTTCTGAGGGACTGGTGCCCACCGTAAGATCCAGCATACAGAGAAGAGCAATCAGATCTTCAAGGATGCAGGCGCTCCCCTCACAAATCTGTTTCACAGGGTATTGGTGAAGGGTATGTCTTCTGGATGCTTCTAGTGGGGATGAGTAGGTCTAGCCTGACTAATCCACTCCACTGTCCCAATCTCCCTAAGGCTTTGAATCTCCCCTCTACATTAAACCAAGGGAGATCAGGCACTTCCCGCTCCCTCACCGTGGGGCACCTTTTGATCCATATTTCAGCTGACCAAGCAAATAAACTGAGAACCTTTTTACAGTCCCCGAGCTGCAACATTAAATGCAGAATCCCGGCGTAGTGGGCCCAAGTCAATAAATTCAGCCTGGTCCAAGTCTGTGTTCCTTCCCCCATTATCCCACACCCTTAATATCCACCCCATGTCTGTGCTCCAGATTCCTGCTTATCTAAATTAGAAAACTCAAGTGGTTCTTTCCGAGTGCACTGCACCTCCTCGTGGGTGGCGCTCTGAACCCTGCCTCTAGGGCCCACCAGGACTGTAGTCCAGTTATGGGTCTAGATGCAAACAGTGGTGTTGGGTGCTGGGTGTTGGTCCTGAGGAGAATAAGCATTGTCTTGCCCGGTAACTGCCTCAGCGGAGGCCTCACTGTCGCCTCAGGCGGCACAGGGTTAACCTCCTCAGTCAAAGGTGGAAAGGCTGATGGCAGCATGAGTGGGGGAGGGGATGTTGCCACCGCTGGGGGTGGAGAGGCTGTTTCCTCTTGCAAAAAAGGCTCATCAGAATTTAGGAGCTCAGTGTCCCGAGTCTGTTCAGGGTCCTCCCACGCATCCCCATTTGAAGCTGTAGGGTCCCACGCTTTTCCAGTCCATGCTCTCACTTTAGCGACACACCTGGCGAGGCTGAGTGTACCCCTTTCATGGCAGGTCAGCCACTGGCATGTAGAGCTTGTGTCTGAGTTTCCACAGGTTCTGGCCCTGGTCTACGGGAAATCAGACTCTCCGCTCGGGGCAACCTTGGAAGATCTGAGGCTCGGTGCGTGCTTTTGCAGTCTGGAGTCAGAATCCCTGAGCTCATTTGTTTTTTTCATCACTTCAACCGCTGAACTTAGGAGCAACCAACCAACTTCATTACATTCCTTGGTTCTCCACATGTTTGAAGGTATTATGTATAGAGTACCAGCTGCATTTATTTTGCATAACCTTCTAAACCGTTCATGCCAAGGACTATCTGTTCTCCATATTATTAGAAGTAAAGTCCTTAGCATTTTGGGGTCTAATCAGATTAAGTAGCCAACTCCAGAAACCCCAAAACCAACTACAGAACTTCATCCTTAAAATTCAGTTCCTCTAGAACCACTCTTGGTACCAAAATCGGTATTAGTCGGGGTTGTCCAGAGAGACAGAGCTGATAGGATAGATGCATATATGAAAGGGAGTTTAAAAGTATCGACTCACACGGTCACAAGGAAGTCCCCCAGTGGGCCATCTGCAAGCTGAGGAGCAAGAAAACCAGTCCGAGTCCCAAAAACTCAGAGTAGGGAAGCCGACAGTGCCTCCTTCAGTCTGTGGCCAAAGGCCTGAGAGCCCCTGGCAACCCCCTGGTGTAAGTCTAAGTCCAAAAGCTGGAGAACCTGGAGTCCAGTGTCTGAGGGCAGGAAGCATCCAGCACGGGAGAGAGACGAAGGTTGGAACACTCCGCAAATCTGCTCCTCCACCTTCCTTTGCTTGCATTTCTCAGCTGCACTGGCAGCCGTCGGGATGGTGCCCGCCCAGACGGAGGGCAGCCTGCCTCTCCCAGTCCAGGGACTCAAATGTGCATGTCCTTTGGCACCACCGTCACAGACACACCCAGGAACAATACTTTGCATCCTTCAATCCAACCAAGTTGTCACTTCATATTTACATCACAAGGTTTCTCTTTGTGAATTAATATTGCTTTAAGCAGTGTAAGATCTTACCAGAGAAAATATAATTAGTATTTAACACCGAGGTATTAAAAAATGAATGAAAGATGTTCAGAGTCCATAAAATTCCTTAAAGCTTGGAACACATGCGTGGGAGGCACCTAAGGAGTTTGCTGTTGGTGTGTAGAGGCAGTGTGGGAATCTGACAACTTCTTAAAGATTTTTTCTGGGCAGCCCCAGCTGCGTTTCTGAAATGTGTACTCAGACAGCTCAGCCTCGTTCTTAACATCACAGGTGACCAGTGTTCCACTATCCGAGCCCAGCTTAGCTTTCCATAAAACCCTTCCAGCTATTTCCCTGTGTGAACTTTGTTGGTCTTCCCCCAACACCACTTTAACCAACATCTCTCCGTGGGAGTTGTTCTTTTGTGTAGAAAATTCTGATCTTTGGAAGAGCATGCAGCGTCTGGAAGGCTGGCTACGGAACTGAGCAAGCTGAGGCAGAGACCACTTTAGTTGCCAAAACAGGCCCAGAGCCCAGTGATCAGAGGTGAGCACACATCCAGGGAGGCCACACCCTGCACCGCTCGTGTGCCTTGCTCACACCTGCTTCCCCTCCTGGAACGCCTCCTGCCTCCACTTCCCTGCTCAGTTCTAGTTCACGCCCGTGAGTCAGCAGGGACTCCGGCTGCTCTACGTTAGGAGAACAGGCCGCTGATTTTCCCCATCGCTCCGCGCATTTGTCCGTCCTCACTCAGCCTCGCCTCCTTCCCGTGGAGCCTCTGTGTGATCTGCACTTGGTGAGTTAGGAAATCTGGGCCGCTACTCTCACTTCTGTCCCTGGAGGCCCCTCCCTCAGATCACTTTTTGTTGGTAGGAAGCTTCTAAAAGCTAAGTGGTGAGATGAGAGGAACCATGCTGACCCTGTCTCTCTGGACTGCGACTCTTCAGCAGAAATCCCCAAGAGCAATCCTGCGCCTTACCCTTTACCTCAGTTGCAGCCTCCACGACGCTGCCTGCTGGGGTTTCCTCCTGCTGTTTTCCTTTCTCAGAGTCCCGAGCTTTCTTGATTCTTCAACAAACAGTTCTGTGAGTTCTTGATATTCTTTCTACAAATAGATATTTTTAAAATTCATGAGTCCATTTCTCCTGTTTTCAACCAGAGTATTCTTTTTTTTTGTTGTTTTTTGTTTGTTTGTTTTTTTGAGACAGAGTCTCGCTCTGTGTCCAGGCTGGAGTGCAGTGGTGCAGTCTCAGCTCACTACAACCTCTGCCTCCTGGCTTCAAGTGATTCTGCTGCCACAGCCTCCTGAGTAGCTGGGACTACAGGTGCACAGCACAACACCCAGCTAATTTTCGCATTTTTAAATAGAGACAGGGTTTCCCCATGTTGGCCAGGATGGTCTGGGATCTCTTGACCTCGTGATCTGCCTGCCTCAGCCTCCCAACGTGCTGGGATTACAGGCTTGAGCCGGTCAAAGTGCTCTGACTTTTGAACCATCTTCACATGAACTATATGTCGGCCTGGGTTATTAGCAACAACGCTTCCCAGACATTTCAGGCCTTGGCACAGACTGACTATTCCAGCAGTGTCACTGGAGTTCATGCAGTTGGTGGCGGCGGAAGACCCACCCTGGGAGTGCTTGCTGCTCCACACTTCATTTGGCTACCTTGTAAGATGAGCAGGGTCAGCGCCCTGGCACCCTGTAAACCAGTTTTACCACACACTGCCTGCAATTTAGAAAGTCTGCTTCAAAATAAAGCTATTTAATGTTTCATTCAAACAAGAGTTGTCTCAACGTCACCACTATGCTCTACAAAGATGAGGGATATAAGCGGCCGTGAACTTGAACTGATTATTCCCAATAACGCAGTTATTACTTTATTGTAAAGTATTAAATGAATAATATTTTTTAAATGGTAGGGCTGCATAGTCAGCTAATGAGTGAATTTAAAAACATAAAGATGTTCAGTATTGGGGACTTTCCAAGCCACATCTAAGAACGACTAAATTAAATGTGACTACGTGGAAGCCAGGCATTGACGGACTCACTGATTCGGCGGACATTTCTGTGTGCCCACCGTAGCTCAGACACTGTTTCAGCATGAGAGATATGAAGCAGATGTTTCGTTTCTCTGTCCGAGAACTCGTAGGTGTTCATGGTGAGCTAGGAGGAAGCACGAGAACCCTCTCTCTCTGGACTGTGACTGTTCAGCAGAAATCCCCAGCAGCAACTCGGCCCCTTAAGTCCTTTATCTCAGTATACAGATTCCTAAGAAGGCCCGGCATCGAGCTGGCAGTCAGCCGCGTGTGCACGGGGGTTAGCTGTGGTCAGCTCACACGCTGAGCGTTGTTATTTATGCCCTAGTCATGGGGTCAGCAGCCTCACGTTGTTCCAGACTGCTAGTGCTGTAAGAGAGTAACATAGGCCTCTGGAGACACAGAAGACAGATGGAGCAAATGTGCACTGATACAGTGATGAAGATGAGGGCAAGAACAGGTGAAAATACAAGGCTTCCCGAGGAAGGTGGGAAGAAAGAAGGTCAGAATTGAGTTCTGGGAATGTGAGTGGATTGCCCTCCAATTAAAATCCCAGAAACAGAAAGCCTCTAAGAGATAGGCTTGTTGTGAGCACAGTGGTATTCTATATTTCCCAAAGCTAAGTTCAAATCTCAAGTTATTTTAATTTTGATGCTCATAATTTTTTGAAATAGCAAACATTATAGTTGAAAATGCCTCAAACAATTATTAATTAGGAGGAAATATAGTTATTGTGGGTTAGAAATGAACATTAAAACTACAATAAATATTCTTGAGAAGACATAGGAGAAAGACTTTATACTTTGCATTAAAATTATTTTAGATATAAAAAATCAACTTTATCAAAATTAAAACTTCTGTTTTTTGAAATAAATTATCAAGAGAATGAATGTTAAGATAAAATATTAAAAAGCCACATGCTTGACAGGGTTTGCATCTAGAATATATAGAACATTAAAAACTCACTAATCAGAAAAAAAAAACAATTAAAAAGTAGGCAACATATTTCAGTAGAGACTTCACCAAGGAAGGTATATCAATGTCAAATAAGCACGTGGGTGACATCCAGTATCATTAGTCACCAAGACAGTGTGGGTCCCTGCCACTCCCCTGTGGAATGGCTAAATCCAAACAGCCCGACCCCTCCACAGCTGGGCAAGGGCGTGGAAGAACCGATCACATACGCTGCAGTGGAAATGTAAAATAGCTTTACTTTGGAAACCAGTTTGGAAGATTCTTAAAAACAAAATCCTACTACCTGTCGTGCGTCCATCCAGCCCACCCCGGATCCTCACCCAGGAGTGCCACAGGCAGGCAGCTGTGCAGAGACTTGACAAAACTCTCTGGAGCATCTGTGGCTGATTGTCAAATACCAGAAGCAACCCTCATCTCCATCTCAGGTGGGTGGACACGTGTTATAGGACCCTGTGGCAGAATGCTGATCAGTAAAAAGAAATGGACTCTTGATACACGCTACAACGCAGATGAACCATAACATAGTTATTCAAAGTAAAGGAGGCCAGACCAAAAGAGCACCTTCTGTGAGATTCCGTTTACACAAAATGTGAACTACTCCATAGGGACAGAAACAAATTCATGCTCCCCTGGGGGGTGAGGAGGAATCAGGGAGGGTGGAGGGCCGAGGGGCACATGTGAGTGTTGAGGAGAGGCAGTCTGCTCATTACCTTGATGCCAGCAATTGTTAAAACATCCAACTGTACAGTCTATAAAATTACACCTCAATGCATCTGTTATAAATATGATAGGGTGAGTGTTAATGGGGCGTTACATGGTTTCACTCCAGGTCCCTGCCCAAACCTCCCACTGAATTGTAATCCCCAGCACTGGCGCTGGGGACCTCGTGGAAGGTGGTTGGAGGGTGGGGTGGGTTCTCATGGATGGTTTAGCGCCATGGATGGTGGGGTGGGTTCTCATGGATGGTTTAGCGCCATGGATGGTGAGGTGGGTTCTCATGGATGGTTTGGCGCCACGGATGGTGGGGTGGGTTCTCATGGATGGTTTGGCGCCATGGATGGTGGGGTGGGTTCTCATGGATGGTTTGGCGCCATGGATGGTGGGGTGGGT
>CAUYLG010012312.1:0-12004 GCA_963573385.1 Cacajao melanocephalus | reverse complement strand
CGGACGCCCCTTCCCCACAGAGCTGGACCTTCCCGGTTCGGCTGTGCTTGCTGTGAAACTCTCAGTCCTCAGCGTTTCCAATTGCTGTTCTCCTTGTGGGGATGGGACCAGCTGGGCCCGACTCACAGGGCACCCCGTCCCGTATACTCCGCACCGAGAAGCGCCATGCCAGGGCACTGGCAAAACAGCCGCACCGGCCAAAAAAGTCGTGCTGGTGACCCGTGTGGCTCCTCCGCTGGGAATTTCCCGGTCTGTGGGCAACAAAAATTCATCTGAAAGTGCGGCGTCCCCTCGCTCTCTGCGCTTTCACTGGGAGCTACATTCCTGAGCTGTTGCTAATCCGCCATCTTGGATCTCTCCTCAGCTCTTTATTATTAACCTCATAAAATTTATCCTTAAGGTAAAATTGGGTAAGATATGTGGCTCCCAGGGGAAGTGTCACAGAAGTGGAAGATGATATCAATAATGGAGAAGGGGGAAACAACTAAAGTTGAATTTTTTTTCTTTTCTTGCATGACAATGTTAAATTTTGTCACGCTGTTATTACTTTTACATTGGATTTCTTTTATCAATATAATATAGCGATTATAATTCATTTTTCACTTAAAACTTTTAATATATATGAGCACCATGAACACTGTAATTATTTCAGCAAAATACCATTTATATCATATTTTCTCCTGTTCAGATTGATGGTATTATCACATGTAATCTAAAACAAAGAGGAAGTCAGGCGCGGTGGCTCAAGCCTATAAATTCCAGCACTTCAGGAGGCTGAGGCGGGCGGATCACCTGAGGTCAAGAGTTCAAGACCAGCCTGACCAACGTGGAGAAACCCCGTCTCTACTAAAAATACAAAATTAGCCAGGTGTGGTGGCACATGCCTGTAATCCCAGCTCCTTGGGAGGCTGAGGCAGGAGAATCACTTGAATCCTGGAGGCGGAGGTTGCAGTGAGCTGAGATCACGCCATTGCACTCCAGCCTGGGCAACAAGAGTGAAACTCCATTTCAAATAAATAAATAAAATAAAATAAAACAAAGAGGAAATAGATTATTACTATTGTGTCTGTGGCCAGTATAGCATCCCCAGTAAGTATCTGTGGAAAGAATAAAGAAGTAAAAGAATTAAATAAAGTATGTGTAAGGTTTGTGATCTATTCTTGCTCTGGAGAAGTCAACATCAGAAAGCAGGTAATAGATTCCTCATCCTATCAAGTTCACTGAGGGAAAACTCTACTCTGAGTGGACCTATAGTCTGCTGCTGAAGGAATCAATGAACAAGAAGTGAAGATTTGGGTCTTTTCAGGAGTTATAAACCACTCCCACAATCTCCTTGCCTCCCCAGACATAGCTCAGCATCTCAAGCACTAACTCCATCTAGCAAGAGAAGACATTGGCAACAGTGTCTGCCTCCCGGTCTTAACACCCAAAGGCCATGCACTGTTGGAAACACAATTCTTTTTCATTTCTTACTTCCTGTCTCCCATGTTAAGGCTCTACTAAAGAAAATTTCAGGCCACATATATCACAATGATTACTATTACGGAATGGCAAATAATTCATGTAAAGAGAGTTATTTGGGTTTTTATTTTTTCTATCGTGGGGCCCATTTTTCTAGTCAAACCAAAACAAACAAGACAATGAATTAGAGGGGATTATTTTTAATACAGACTATCTTTGGTTTTGTGATTATTTCATTAAATAATTAGAAACATTGTTAGGTTTATTTTTCTTGAATAACTTAAGATGTAAGCATTCACCAAAAACACCAAAAAAGAAGGAACACTAGCTCAGAGGCCTAAGGCAATGGCAGATGTAATATTTAAATTTTCAGTTCTTTAACTTCCATAGTGCCTTAAGAATAGAACAGCCATACTGCTGCTCTTGAAGTAATTTGAGAAATCATAAATTTTATAAATATTGTACTTGTTGACTGCAAGGGTCTTCTTGAGATTAAGAAACAATGGGAACTGTAACAAGAAATAAAAACTGATGCTGTATGCTGGAATTCTACATGCCAGTATGAGCATGATAAATGAATTCCTGGAAGGAAGAGTTCCTTCCTGCACTTCTCTCCTTTCCACAGGGGTCTTGGGAATCATCCTGGGAGTCGAGCTCTCAAACACATTAAATGAATTTTTGTTTTTACAGTTACCCAGAATCAATCATATCCTTGATCCATAGCTCCCTTTTTATAGGAAAACACATGTGCAAAAGGGTTTTTGGCTAACATTTCCTTTACTCTCCAATCTTTTGGAAGACATACACAATACCTATTGAATACTTTCCTGCCCTATAATGAAATTGAGAAAGAAGCAGATAACTTCAAACCTAGCAAGATACTTCCTGAAGGACTGGCCTGACATCAGGAAAATAAGACTTCGTTTGAAGAGCTTATATCACTGAAAGCATCATGTCTCTCCACTCATAAAATAATAATGCCACTGGAACAACAGTATAAGTCTTATCATAAGACTAACATGAATAAACTCTTTAAAAAAAAAACTTATTAGACCTGTATTTTGGAGGTGAGCAGATCAAAATATTCTCTATAAGAAATCAGGACTCACTGAAGCTCACATCATGTTATAAACTGGCTGAAAGGGAAGGAGCCTCAAATCTAATTCACCAGGAACTATCCCATTTGATACACTCTAAACATTTAAAAAAATTAGTCATTCTGCTACATGAAGGACACTCTCTAGAAGATAGTGATTATCCTCAGCACACCTATATTTATTTAATTTTCTTTTTATAAACTTTGTTAGGAATGTGGTTTCTAACAAATTATCTTAACAAGTGAAAACAGCAAGTTGGGCCTTCTTTAAAGAACTAAGAGAAAGTAAGGTTATCTTCTGGCACTTGAAAACTTCACCAACAATGTTAGTGGCAGGTAAAAGGCATTCACAGTTATACCACTATTGTTTGCACATAGGGACTTTTGTGAAGTGCAGGAGTTCTGCCAAAGAGCTATGCTGAAGTGTGTGCTTTCATATGTGTATTGCAGAACACCAATAAGACAGATGAAAAAACCTGAAGTAATATTTCCTAACAATTTCGAGCACTGAATTTTGAACAGGACTTGGGAACTTCCGGCCAGTGAGTCTAATAAAGGAAGAAAACTTGCTGCTTCAGGAAGCTGAGGGATGGATTCACATACAGCTTTCTCAGGAGAGATCTGATCATGGAGTGGTTGGGTCAGTCCCTCTTTGGCATTTAGCATACCTTCCCGGGCACTGCCTCTGCCATCATGCCCTGAATAGCTAGGTTATCCTCTATATTGATGTTACTCAGGCATGAAGAGTCTTTTGAATTCCTGATACCTGGAAAAATAGGACAATGGAAAAGAGTTCTTCAACATCTTTCATTATTTGACAACCTAAGACGTGTGAGGAACCTCTGCTTCCAGTTAGGATGTAGAACGATGCCACAGAAAGATGCAAATGACCATTCCCACAAAAACAAGAAAAACCCAGACAAAATAGCTAGCAAACTTTCCTGGAGGAGTAAGCAGATGGGAAAAAGCTCTGATGAATTCTAGAGAGAAACAAGTACTTCATGTGTGAGCAAACAGTTGTGGCAACTTTGATACCAACTTTGACATAGGGCAAGTGCCTGTTCTGAGAATGAGCTTGACATAAATAGAATTTATAGGGATGAGAGAAATCATCAGGTATTAAATGATAATGTAGGCTTACAAAACAGAATGGAATCTAGATGAACTCTAAACACAAAAACAAATTGCTTGATCTCATATTTCTCCCTAAATCTTCAAATTTGCCAAATAAGAGGCAACGAAGAAGGAGCTGGTCGGTAAAGAGAAAGCACATATTCCCACACATTCTTATGTGCTTTTATTTTAAAACACTGTCAGAGTTGAATCTAAAGGTGAACTACAAAATATCCGAAACTGCAAATCAACCAACTCCCAGCTCAAACACTGAAAATATGTTTTGTTTGTTTTTAAGAAGCGGCACAAACACAGACTGGCAGTACACTAATCACAGATGAATCCAATCTTATTACAGCTTCAGCTCAGCACCAACTCAACTTTTGGGAGAATCTGATCCTTCTGTTTTCTAAATACAAGATAGAGTCAAATGTTTTTAGAGAAAAACAAACCCAGGATGTTATATTTCAGGTTTTCTTGTTCTTTTTTACACAATGTGTGGAATACTATAAAATTATGACATGCCAAAAGGCATGAAAGAATAACCATCAAGAGAAAAATACAGTCTATATGAGTAGACCAATAGATCCTAGTCACTACTGTTAGCAAAGATTTTAGAACTATTATAACTGCATTAAAGAATTTATAAGAAAATATAAACATAATTACTGAAAATATGAGTTTATCAAGAAACAAATGGAAACTCTAAAAAGAAACCAAATGAAATTCTAGAGTGAAAAAAATTGAAATTAATTCACTACATGTACCAAATAGAATATCCTTTACTATAGAATAAAAGATCACTGAACATAAACATAATTAATAGAAACTATCCAAACTGAAGGAGGAAAAAAAGTTAAAAAAATGAACACAGCATCAATAACTTGTGAGATTATAACAAGTGGTCTTCCATACATGTTATTAGATTCCCAGAAAAAGAGATTATTAGAGACAAAAAATAGTATGGAATAAATATCTGAGGAACTGTCAAACGTTTCCAATTTGTACTTTTTAAAAAAGCTAATCCACACACCAAAGAAGTTTAACAACCTCTGAGCAAGAGAAATACAATAAAAACCACACCTAGTCATCTCACAGTCAAATTTCTGAAAACTAAAGATAAATTTCAAATCTTGGCTGGGTGCAGTGGCTCATCCTGTAATCCCAGCACTTTGGGAGGCCAAGGCAGGCAGATCACCTGAGGTCAGGAGTTCAAGACCAGCCTGGCCAACATGGCAAAATACCATCTCTACTAAACATACAAAAATTAGCTGGGCATGGTGGTGGGCGCCTGTAGTCCCAGTTACTCTACTTGGGAGACTGAGGCAGGAGAACTACTTGAACCCAGGAGAGGAGGTGGTTGCAGTGAGCTGAGATTGCATCACTGTACTCCAGCTTGGGCAACAGAGCAACACTTCATCACAAAAAAAAAAAAAAAAAAAAAAATCTTAACAGTGGAACAAAAGACACATTCAGGAGAGCAATAATAAGAATGAGGCTGAATTTTCATCAGAGACAATACAAACACACAATGGAACAACATTCTAAGGTGCTAAAAGAAAAAATAAAAGGTCATTCTATTATTCCGTATCCAGCAATAACAGCCTGCAAAAATTAAGGTGAAATAAAGATATTTTTTGATAACCAAAAAGTATTACCCAGCAGAAGTAAGCTGCAGGTAATGTTAAGGGAAATTATTCAGGCTTAAGGGAAATGATGTGCAAGAAAGAATGATGAACACCAGAAATGGTAAATCTGTGGATAAACATAAAAGCAGGCCAGGCACGGTGGCTCATGCCTATAATCTCAGCACTCTGGGATGCTGAGGTGGGTGGATTACTTGAAGCCAAGAGTTCTTGATCAGCCTGACCAACATGGCAAAACTCTGTCTCTACTAAAAAATATAAAAATTAGCCAGGTAACGGTGTGCGCCTATAATCTCAGCACTTTGGAAGGCCCAGGAGGGCAGATGACTTGAGTTCAGGAGTTTGAGACCAGCCTGGCCAACTTGGTGAAACCTCATAGCTATCAAAAAACACAAAACCTTAGCCACGCATGGTGACACACACCTGCAGTCCCAGCTATTTGGGAGGCTGATGTGGGAGAATCAGTTGAACCCAGGAGGCGGAGGTTGCAGTGAGGCGAGATCATGCCACTGTACTCCAGCTTGGGTGACAGAGACAGACCCTGTCTCAAAAATAAATTAAAAAATAAAAATAAAAGCATTTTTCTCTAATATTCTTTCAAACTAACTGTTTAAAAATAGCGATAACATATGCAGAAGCAAAATGTATGAAAACCACAGCACAAAAGATGAAGAGGAGGTAAACAGAAGTATACTGTTGACTGGCTCTTGAGCTCTATGTAAAGTGGCATATTTATTTAAGGTAGGCTGTAATAAATTAGGGATAAAAGCCTTAATTTCTGAGTTTCTCCAATATAATACAGTATCCACTAGCCACATGGGGCTATTTAAACTCAAATTAATAAAATAAAATAAGACTTTAGTTTCTCAGTAGCACTATCCACATTTCAAGTGCTCAGTACCTACACGTGGTTAGCGGCCACCGTATTGGAGAATGAGGAAATACAACCACCTCTAAAATGATCTCCAAATTCCCTTGTCTTTAAGACTCACTCAAAGAAATCAAGAAATATTCACTTGGGGTTTAATTTAGGTAAAACATTCCCTTTCTCTGGACCTCAGTTTCCTTAAATGTAAAATGAGTCTTAGACTAGATGATCTTTAGTGTCCCTTCTGGCTTTAAAATATTAGAACTCAGGCTGGGCGCGGTGGCTCATGCCTGTAATCCCAGCACTTTGGGAGGCTGAGGTGAGTGGATCACAAGGTCAAGAGATCGAGATTATCCTGGCCAACATGGTGAAACCCTGTCTCTACCAAAAATACAAAAATTAGCTGGGCATGGTGGCATGTGCCTGTAGTCCCATCTACTCAGAAGACAGAGGCAAGAGAATCACTTGAACCCGGGAGGTACAGGTTGCAGTGAGCTGAGATCACGCCACTCACTGCAGTCCAGTCTGGGCGACAGTGTGAGACTCTATCTCAAAATAAATAAATAAATAAAAGAATTCAGTGACTCTAAACACTGAATGCCTCTTTTTCTCCATAGAGCATATAAGCAAACTAGAGCATGGAGCCAAATTAGGTTCATAGATGTATTCCCATCCTGCCCCCAGAATAACGTTTTTAAAAACCCAAAACAACAGAAACTTAAATGCTTTTAAGCAGATCGTATTGTTTCCATTTTGCCTAAGTCCCCAACATTAGACTGCTTCCTACAGTAGCCTGCTTGGCCTCTGAGGACATTAGCATTTACTATGTACTATAAAATATTTACAGGCACTTTGATGATGACATTATTAAAAAAATTATACATTCGTATCAACTGAAGGTAAACTTAACGCGTTCTTAAAGAAATACAGTGAAAGACCATGCCTCTGTGTGTGTGTGTGTTTAAGCAATTATGAGTTAACACTACCTTCTCAGAAGCTGAGTATGTATTCTATTTTGCTTTAAGATGATCAAATCTATCATTAAGCAATTAAAAAAATCATCAGTGCTACTTTCATCAAAGTCAGAGCAGCAGAACCTCCCCTTAGTTACCTGGTTTGCTGCAGATAATTAACAAACACTATTCCCAGAGCCCTCAGACATCAGTCAATGAAGCTATGCTACCAGTAATGATGCTCAGGAATGAGCAGGTACTATGTAAATTGAGGTTGTTAAACAAAAGGAACCATGTTAATTACAGCTCCATTCAAAAACAAGAATGAATCCATTCTATTCTATAAAATGAGACTTGAGCAGCAGGAAGGACATCCCTTTTTCACAATTCAATAAAGCCTGTAAAAAGCCAGGAGATGAAGCAGCAGAAAACCTGAATGGGCAAAACTGTCAAAACACATTCCAAAGGCTCACTTGTGGAATTTACCAAACAAGTATTTACTTAACAGACAAGGGAGACGTGTTCAGCGTCATCCAGCTCTCCAGGGTAAATGAATTACTCATTCTAAAAAAACAAAAAGTGCTTAAAGAATTGAGAAGTGACTAGAAAGTAATTAGAAAGGCTTTTTAGAAATCATTCTGAGCTGAGTTAATCACTATCTGTATTCTTTGTGAACTCTGCACACATTGCTATCACTGAATGTATAGCTTTTTAATTATCTGTTTATTTGAGAAGTCACTATTGAGTGGACCACAGGACTTATGTGACTAGCAAACGTGTTTTGCTTCTATGAAACACTATTTTAAGCATTTTTGAGCCAGCTGGCAATCACAACAAAAAAATTTTTCAACAGGAGGTTTCATATAAAATGATAAACTTCTCGTTTCTTTTGAAATTTGGAATATTTGGCAACACTGAGTCCCCATTCCCACTTGGTAAACACAGGCTGGAACTGAGTTACAGCTTCTCTCTTTAGAAGAGCCAGGTTCTATCCAGTTTGTCACCTCCCTACTGGCTTGCTTCACTCATTTCTGTTCCCTGCTTGGCTGCCGAAGGAATAGATGTTTGTGATTCCTTGCTTAAATGTTCCTTTCCATTAGACTCTAAATGACTTTAAAGATGAGGCCATGTCTCCTTCTTGGTATATGCTGCATTTTAAGAGGCAGTATAGGACATATGCAGGTGCTCAGGAAATTTTTGCTTATTGGAACCGCTCAACTTAAAAATATGGTCAAGTCCTTTATAAATTTATAAGAATAGAATCAAAAATTTTTAGAACAAATGTGGGCTGTAAAAGTAATGGTGCAAATGAGCTAGGCATGGTGGCTCATGCTATGAATACCAGTGCTTTTTGGAGGCTGAGCTGGGAGGATCACTTGAGGCCAGGAGATTGAGACCATCCTGGGCAACATAGTGAGATCACCATCTCTGAAAAAAGTAAAAATTAGCTGGGCGCGTCGGGGCATGCCTGTGGTATCAGCTACTCAGGAGGCTGAGGCAGGAGGATCACTTGAGGTCAGGAGACTGAGCTGCAGTGAGCTATGACTGCCCCACTGCACTTCAGCCTGGGTGACAGAGAGAGAGACTGTCTCTTGGGAAAAAAAAAAAAAGTAATTGAGCAAATGAGCAAACTAGAATGCAGGAAGTGGGAGGTGGAGATCTCCAAGATCACCCAAATCATGTTGCTAATTACCCGCAGGGCTACAACCATGATCTTAAGTCTCCTGACTTCTCGTCATTTGATCTTTGCATTAACAACAACCAAAACAAATTAAAAACAAAACAAACACGCATTACAATGTAGAGGACAAGGCGTCCTAATACTACACTTTTGTTGTTGTTCAGTTTTAAGGCACACACACACACACACACACACACACACACACACAAAATACTGTTGTTTGATGTATAAAAGTTTTTAACTTTCATAAAGTCTAATCTGTATTTTTCTTCTGTTGCTTCTACTTTTGGTGTCATACCTAAGAATCCACTGCCAACTTCATCCAACTTCATGCCATTAAGGTTTGTTCCTACATTTTCTTCTAAGGGTTTAATAGTTTAAGTTCTTAGACTTAGGTCTTTGATCCATTTTGATTTAATTTGTATGTATTATATATGTGTGAGATGGGGGGGTTGGCAAAGAATATTTTTGATTCATACAAAATATTTAGAACTCATCTGGAAGAAGTTGAAGTTACTGTCTTCTTCTCCTTCTCCTCCTTCTTCTTAGACAGAGTCTTGCTCTGTCACCAGGCTGGAATGCAATGGTGTGATCTCAGCTCACTGCAACCTCCACCTTCTAGGTTCAAGCGATTCTCCTGCCTCAGCTTCCTGAGTAGCTGGGACTACAGGCACATGCCACCATGCCCGGCTCATTTTTGTATTTTTAGTAGAGACGGGGTTTCACCATGTTGGCTAGGATGGTCTCGATCTCTTAATCTTGTGATCCATCCGCCTTGGACTCCCAAAGTGCTGGGATTACAGGAGTGAACCACCGCGTCTGGCCTATTGTCTTCTTATACCTTTTATACTTAAAAAGAAAAAAATCTAATCTGTGCCCCAACTCAAAGCCTGGACAAATGTTTACACTGACTCATAAATTTAAAATGTTATGTTTCATATAGTATTTTTATATATCTTGACTCTTCTGAGCACACAGGAAGAAAGAAGATATCCAGGTTAAAGTAGGAGAAGAAACTATAGATATACTGAATAGATGGAAAAGGTAAAATTATTAATCCTGAAAAACAGGACAATGGATACAGGAAGAGAAAAGGCCTTACACATAAAGGCTGCTATATCTGAGCTGTAAGAAACACAAAGTTTTTACCTAAAGGACTGTATTAGTCTGTTCTCACATTGCTATAAAGTAAACCCCTGAGACAGGAAAGAGATTTAACTGTGTCACGGTTCTGCATGTTGTAACAGGAAGCACAGTGGCTTCTGCTTCCAGGGAGGCTTCAGGGAGCTTTAAGTCATGGCAGAAAGCGAAATGGGGACAAGCATGGCTTACATGGCAGGAGCAGAATCAAGAGAGTGAGGGGAAGGTGCTACCCACTTTTAAACAACCCAATATTGTGATAATTCACTTGCTATTACAAGACCGGCACTGATGGGATGGCACTAAACCATGAGAAACCACTCCCATGATCCAATCCAATCACCTTCCACCAGACCCCAGCTCCAACATGGGGGATTGAAAATAGAACGTAAGATTTTTATGGGGACAAAGATCCAAACCATATCAAGGACGATTAACATTCACAAAATATCTGGCAGGAAATCATGAGAAGGGAAAATTAAGAAAGTGAGAAGACTGACATTAAAGGTGGCTTAAAGTTAGAGAAATAAAGTTTAGAGACTGGTGGTGGCTCATGCCTATAATCCCAGCACTTTGGGAGGCTGAGGCAGATCAAGGATCACTTGAACCCAGGAGTTTGAGATAAGCCTGGGCCATAGAGGGAAACCCTGTCTCTCCAAAAAAAAAAAAAAATTAGCCAAGTGTGGTATGCTCCTGTATATCCCCAGTCACTCAGGAGGCTGAGGCAGGAGGACTGCTTGAGCCCATGCATTCTAGACTAGCCTGAGCGACAGACAAAGATCTTGTTTTTTGTTTTTATAAAAGGTTTGAAAAGAAAAATTCAGAGAGGTAAGTCAGTTTATTGAATTTTTCAACAAAATGTAATTTCTTCTATTCAGTTATATAACCCTGAGAATAAGGTTAACAAACATATGCCATGCATGCCACATCTCCTAAACACCAAATAGCTGGCAGGTATCATCAATCAATCATAGTGCCCTGAACAGATCTTGCAACACACCCTCTCCTCGAAACACCCCAGGCAGTCAAGCAGTTGGTCACGGTTGGCACAGGAGGTAAGACCCGTTTGCTATCTTGGGTCTACGGCACTGGGACCTTTTCTCAATTGACAACAGAAACTTGACAAATGGTAATTTTTTGAGTTCTCCACTTTTCAGCTTCTAGCTAGTGCTCTCATTCTCAGATTTTCTGCATGTATTTGCTTTAAAGACCTAAGTGAGATGACCGAAATTTGAAGGTCACAGACTCAGGCAAAGATTCTCATTTGCTAGTGTGTACCAGAATCATCCAGGAAACTTTTAATAAACAGAGTTGTATAGCCCTTATTGTAGGCTGACTAATTCCCTAAATATGGACCACCGACATGTACACTTTAAAAAATGTCTGTCAGTCGGCTGGGTGTGGTGGCTCACGCCTGTAATCCCAGCACTTTGGCAGGCTGAGGTGGGCGGATCATGAAGTCAGGAGTTTGAGACCAGCCTGACCAACATGGTGAAACCTCGTCTCTACTAAAAATACAAAAAAAAATTAGTCAGGTGTGGTGGTGTGTACCTATAATCCCAGCTACTAAGGAGGCTGAGGCAGGAGAATCGCTTGAACCCAGAAAGTGGAGGTTGCAGTGAGTCGAGATCACACCACTGCACTCCAGCATGAGTGACAAAGCGAGACTCCGTCTCAAAAAAAAAAAGTCTGTCAGTCATGTCGAACGCCTTCTTATGGGCCACTGGCCTTCATTCTTCAACATTTTCTAGTCCAACATACCTGGCCCTGGGACTGACCTTTATCCCTTTAGTTCTGGGCCTTTGGTACTCATAAGAGCTAACGATCCTAAATATATACGCACCCAATACAGGAACACTCAGATACATAAGGCAGGTTCTTAATGACTTACAAAGAGACTTAGACTCCCACACAATAATAATGGGAGACTTTAACATTATACTGTCAATATTAGACAGATCAACGAGATAGAAAATTAACAAGGATATCCAGGACTTGAACTCAGACCTGGAACAAGTAAACTTAACAAATATTTACAGAACTCTC